>JANJGN010000030.1:9797262-9829762 GCA_026770705.1 Isurus oxyrinchus | reverse complement strand
AAGCAGGGGAGATTGCTGCACGGCTCTCACACAAAACCTGGTCACCTGGTCAGAAAACAATTAAAAATGCTGTTGTCAGGCAGCTCCCTTGGTCCAGCACTCCTTTCTGATGCCATCCTGTCTTTCGTGGCACACTCTGTTCTAGGACTGCAACATTGTATATATCTCTCATCCTGTTCCAGTGGACATGTCTTTCAAACTGCAGCCATTGTCATTTTAATTCACGGTCCAACAAAAAATAAAAAGATATGTTCCTTACATATACTTCAGTCAAATCACCCCTCACTCTTCTAAACTCCAGTGGAAACAAGCCCAGTCTGTCCAAACTTTCCACATAAAACAACCCACTCATTCCAGGTATCAATCTCGTAAACCTCTGAACTGCCTCCAATGCATTCACATCCTTCCTTAAATAAGGAGACCAAAACTGTACACAATATTCAAGGCGTAGGCTCACAAATGCTCTACATAATTGAAGCATAACAACCTTACTTTTATGTTCAATCCCTCTCGTAATAAAGGATAACATTCCATTAGCCTTCTTAATTACTTGCTGCACCTGCATACTAACTTTTTGTGACTCATGTACTAGAACACCCAGATCCCTCTACACCTCAGAATTATGCAGCTGTGCTCCATTTAAATAATACTCTGCTTTTTTGTTCTTCCTGTCAAAGTGAACAACTTCACATTTTCCCACATTAAACTCCATTTGTCAGATCTTTGCCCATTCACTCAACCTATCTATATCCAGCTGCAACCTCTTCACAACACTTTCCTACCTATCTTTGTGTTATCTGCAAATTTAGCCACCATGTCTTCATGGAGATGGTTATATTCTCTTTTGTTGGAGATGGTCATTGCCTGGCAACTGAGTGATGCGAATGTTATCTGCCACTTATCAGCCCAAATTGTCCAGGACTTGTTGCATTTGGACATGAAATATCTTTCCTGAACACGTTGTGTCCAGGACTATATGCTGTATCTTGAATCCTGCCCTTTTTTTGAGCCAGGTCTCCATTATTGCCACAACATCAAACTCCTACATGGCTCTCTCCACCTGCAGCTCACCAATCTTATTCATCATGCTTAATGTGTTTATACACATGCACTGCAAACCTAATATAGACTTTACTGCACCTTACTCGAATGCTATCTGTCCCTCCCAATCTTTGTGCACCTTTTACCTCCTTTCTAAGTCAACATCCTAGTTCCTATTCCCCTTTGCCAAGTTAGTTTAAACCCTCCCTATTTACACTAGCAAACACCAGCCCCCCTCCCACTAACCCCCCCACCCCCAACCCCACCCCATGAGGTTTTGGCATTCTGCCTGTACAGGTCCCACCTCCCCCGGGACTCACCCCAATATCCCAGGAAGCTAAGGCCCTTTCTCCTGCACCATCTGTCCAGCCAATGCATTCATCTACTACTCTATCCTCCTTTTTCTATAGTCACTTGCCCCTGGTACCGGAGGTAATTTTTATTTTTTATTCTTCCATGGGCCAGCATTTGTTGCTCATCCCTAATTGCCCTTGATGGGTAGTTAAGCGCCGACCGCATTGCTGTGGGCCTGGAGTCACATGTAGGCCAGGCCAGCTAAGGATGACAGATTTCCTTCCTTAAAGGGACATCAGCGAACCAGATGGGTTTTCACAACAATCGGTGATAGTTTCACGGTCACTGTCAGGGAGAGAAATGAATGTCTACAGCGTTATTGGAAATTATTTTTAAATTGGAGTTGTAGTAGGGTCAGTGTCTATGTGCGAGTCTGTGACCAGAATATTGACGTCAGTGTGGGGGGGCGGGCCTGACTCGCTGTGGTGTAAAATAACGCGAGATAATGTTGGGTGTGCTTCCCGATGTCATCACGCATCATTTCGATCTTTCGCTTGGTGGGCGCGCGCTGGAGTCGGGTGAGCGCCTGCCGAACTATCAGCGGCCTGTTAAGGCCATTAAAAAATAATTAAGCTCATTAACAACGCTGCCCCTAGGCGGGCAGGTAAAGAGCCCAAACAGCCTTTGCGTTTTCAGGAAACCTCATCCACGGGTGGGATGAGGCTTCCTGAAGGTCTTATATAATCATTGAATAAAATTTGCCGAAATCACAAACATGTCCCAGATCAGGTGACCTATGTTTAAATAATTTGTGACTTTATTTTTGAAAAAAGTTTTATTATAACTTGACCTCCCTGAGGCAGCTCCGTGCCTCAGGGAGATTTCTGTGTTCATTCGCGTGCATGAAAGAGCCCAGGCCCCAACTCTCCCTCCTCCTTCCACTGGTACAGGTAGTGCTGAGCACTACCGGCCGCGCATTACATGGGCGGGCCTGAATTGGCCTGGCAAATTCAGGCCTTTGTGTGGCTTAATTGGGTTAAAGCCAGCTGACCTGGATGCTTTGACATATAGTAGTTTTGAGATGTTAATTAGATAAATGTAAGGAGGGGAAGATAAAGTGTAAATTTGCATTTGTTGAATAAGCCATTCGAAAAATGGGTAAGATCTTGCACCTAGCTGGGAGACATAAAGCAATGTGTTTATATTATTAATAAAATTAGGGGGATGAAAATGCTATTGTTAGAAGATGTGACATTAAAAGTCTAGAATACAATGGGAAATTTACATTCGAAGGAAACGCTATGTATAAACAGGAAGGAGTTTGTGTGTGTAAGTCAGAGGCATTTAAGGTCTAACCAGCCTGAGGCCTACAACGGTGTCTGCAAAGGAACCAAATTGAAAGGAACCTCATTTTGAATTTGTAAGGTCAAATGTGCTTTGCCTGGTGTCTGTTTAAAGTCTATGGGTTATTGTTGCCTTGGTGAAGATTTACCTGGGAGTGATTAATTTGGGGATTTGTTTAAAAGTTATTATGGTAGCAATTTGTAGACATGTGTGTGTGTTTAATTTGTTGTTAAATTAATAAATGTTCAATTTAGTTTTATATAAAAACCCTCTTGAGGCTTGGTGGTCTTATTCCTGAATTTGGAGCTGCATTTCAAATATACCAATCGAAAATATAGGTTATGACAGTTGTTCACTTTTCCCCCTGGGATTTGAACAACTCAGCCCTTACCATCAGCTGGGTCATAACAATCACCATCATTGGGACTAGCTTGCAATTCCAGATTTATTAATTGAATATCATTGTCAGCTGCCAAGGTGGGATTTGAACCCATGTTCCCTGGAGAATTAGCCTGGGCCTCTGGATCACCAGCTACCTTTCCCCATAATCTAGAGATTATTACCTTTGTGGCCACCCTTGCTAGCCTCCTTCCCAGCTCCCTAAACTCTGCTGCAGGACCTCATCCCCTTTTCTATCTGTGAACCACGACCTGTTTCCTAAAGGGACTTAATCAACATAGCCAAATAAAATAAAACTCAATGGTGTTCATCATTATGGCATATTTTTCCAAGTGCCATTCACTTTTCCCCGGATAATTGGTTCCCCACCATCCGACATTTGGCTGACCCTAAGCACTGGGTGTACCCCTCTCCCCGTTTTTGAACAAGGACGCACCATTCACAATTCACCCACCCTCTGGCACCTCTCGAGTCAAAGGAGGATCCAGAGATTACAGCCAGAGCTACCTCTGGCCTCTCTGAAAGTCCAGGTGAGGTTACAGGGAGCAATAAGACTCAGACCTTCAATGTGAAAGGGAAGCAACTGAGCAAAGAGCTCATGAAGGGTGGTAGGTAAATAGGATGGAGAAGGGAAATCAGAGGCAGTTTAGTGTGAAACTGTGCAGTAGGGGGACAGTTACATAGGGTAATGTTATCGGACTAGTACTCCATAGGATTGGATGAATGCTTTGGAGACTAGAGTTCGAACCTGACAATGGCAAGTTTAATGAATAACTTTGCAATAGTCTCACTAATACTGATCAAATTTATCTGCTTCATTTAATGTCCTTCAGTGCAGGGCATGAAATCTGCTGTCCTTACCCCCCCTAAGTGTGCCTCAGCAATGTGGTTGACTCTTACATGTCCTCTGAAATAATTAAGCCACTCAGTTAAACGGCTATGGAGTAAAGTACTGTGGATGTCCACATGCACTGCTGCAGTTCACTAAAACCTTTCACACAACCTTCTCAGGGTGATTAGGGTTGCCAACTGTGATTCAGTGTATTCTTGGAGGTTTCATCATGTGACTTGCCCCCACATTTCAGCCATTAGTCAGCCAACACATCTATCCTTGTGACGTAATCCCTTCTTACGCCAATTGCAAAACAAAAAGGGTCTTTACCCAATGGGATGATGCTCGACTGTCAGCCAAACAGCCTTTCCCCCCCCACCTCCCCCCACAATTTTCAATATTTTTATATCCGGTAAAGAGAAACGTTTTTTTTTTAAAAATGACAGAAAGAAACAATCTGTGTTTTTGTCCCGATGATTTTTCTCCAGAGTTGCACACAGCAGTGTCCTGGAGATTGATCCTCAGTTCCTGGAGCCTCCAGGCCAAACCTAGAGGGTTGGCAACCCTGCTATTGGTGGGCTTTCACATCCTGAAAATGGGGCACTGGAAGTTCTGGCAAAGTCTGACCAACACGCAGGGTTGGGAATTACAGGCAAAAACTCTTGGGCTCATTTCACCAGCACTTGGAGGGGCTGTGGATTAGTTCCTGGGTTTTCCTGTCCACATTCACCTTGTGAAATTCACTGTGCCTTGGTTAGGAAGTTCCCGGTAGGATTATGTGTCAGGGCCCTAAGAAGGGGACGTTACACAATGATCACATTCTCTGTTTGCCACAGAAAAAGGGAACTTGGAGAAACGACAAACATCCTTCTTTGATTTCTTCACACACACACACAGAGACACAGAGACACAGAGACAGACAGAGCTGCGAGAGGCAGGAGAATGTCTCCCACTGTGAGGTTCCTGATCTGGCTGATTCTTTACTTTCAGCAAGGTAGGATTCAACGTTTGAACAGGCCATGTGGTGACGGGGTAAGTAACGGGGCTGCTCCCCAGCCTTAGAACTGCCTCTCCTGGAAGGGAACCAGACTAACCCGGGCCAACTGTAATAGCTCGGGGCCCGAGGCACTGGGAGTGACCTGAGGCCTGGGTCCAACTTAAATTCGGCTCTTGAAAGCGAGTAAGAGGAGGTCAGGCGAACTGGTGTGGGGGTTGGGGGGAGAGGGGGTGGGAATGACCCCCCCCCCCCCATTTTGTACCCAAAAATAGTGGGATACGAAGAATTCCATCTAGTCAAACCAGATTCTGGTTCTGAGGAGTCACAGCAGCAGATTCTACTCAAGCCTCAATATCATAGTCACAGCCCCCAGACCACCCAACCATCTCTGCTGCCTCACAGTTCCTGCTCCTGCCTGTGATCCAACAGCAACCGCTTGCATTTATGTAGCAGCGAAACATCCCAAGGCTCTTCACAGGTGTGTTCTGACATTGAGCCACATAAGGAGATATTAAAGCGGGTTGACCAAAATCTTGGACAAAGAGAGGGAGGTTTTAAGGAGCCTTTTAAAGAGAGAGAGAGAGAGATAGAGGTAGAGAGGCGGAGAGGCGTAGGGAGGGAATTCCGGAGTTTAGGGTCCAGGCAACTGAAGGCACGGCCGCCAACGGCAGGGCCATTAAAATCGCTGGTGCTCAAGAGGCCGGAATTGGAGGAGCGCGGAGATCTCGGTTGTGGGGCTGGACAAGATGACAGAGATAGGGAGGGGCGAGGCCATGGAAGGATTTGAAGACAAGGAGGAGAATTTTAAAATTGAGGTTTTGCTTGACAGGGAACCAGTGTAGGTCGGTGAGCACAAGGGTGATAAGTGAACAGCACTTGGTGTGAGTTAGGACACGGGAAGCAGCATTTTCAATGGCCCTCAGTTTATGGAGGGTAGAGTGTGGAAGACCAGCTGGGAGTGCTTTGACATAATCAAGTCCCGAGGTAACAAATGCATGGATGAGAGGATGCCCACATCCTATGAACGAATGAACAATTTTACAAAACATCTAGAACTTGGGGGGGTCACTGCTTAAAAATAAGGGTCACCCATAAGCATTCTGCAGGACAGACATGTCCCATTTTCCTGGCTTTTGTGCTGTTACATTGTACCATCGTCCTCTGGCGATCTCACTAAAAACGTACAAGAGTCTGAAGGGGTTTGATAGGGTGGACGCTAAGAGATCATTTCCACTGGTCAGGGAATCTAAAACACGGTGGGGGGCACAGTCTCAGGATAAGAGGACGATCATTTAGCACTGAGATGAGGAGCAATTTCTTCACTCAAAGGGTTGTGAATATTTGGAATTCTCTACCCCAAAGGGTTGTGGATGCTCCATTGTTGAATACATTTAAGGCTGGGATAGACAGATAGTTAGTCTCTCAGGGAATCAAGGGATATGGGGAGCAGGTGGGAAAAAGGGGTTGAAGCCCGAGATCAGCCATGATTGTATTGACTGGCGGAGCAGACGTGATGGACCTTGTGGCCCATTCCTGCTCCTTTTCCACCTCTCCCCCACCGCTCCTCCCACCTACCCCACGCTTCCCCTACACACTCTTTAACCCTACGCAGCTAGTAAGAGTCTGGCAACTTGCAGGGACAAGGGGTATCCTCTCAAACACTTTGTTCACCACCCCAGTTACAAACCCACACAGCGGCTCAGGTGCAGTAAGGTCAGAGCCCCAGCGGTTAACTTGAAGCCAACATTAGAGGAGGAGCTTCATCTTGTTGTGCTGGGGTGGGGGTGGTGGTGGGGGGTGGGTGGGGGGGATGGTGCAGAAGCCGGGGAGCTGGAACAGATGCCTGAGCTCCGTAGAGCAAGTCTTTGAAGAGTGTTTCAGCATTCCTCATACCCCAGCATAAGCAACGATCCCCCAAAACTGATCTCAATCATTCCAGCCTCAAAGGAATTGTACCCAACCCAGTAATATTGGAATCATGTCAATTATGTTGGGGTTAGTTCCTGCAGCAATAGTCTCAGAACGAAGATTGAAACAAGTTCATCATTTGCTTGATAAACTTTGCTTGATAACACTTCTCTGAAGACCCTTAGCATGTTTGACTATGTCTGCAGCTCTATTTCAAAAACCTCATTGTTGCATCTACTTTATGTCAGGGAGTGTTTGATGGGGACGGTGTAGAGGGAGTTATACCCTGTATCTAACCCCGTGTTGAACCTGTCCTGGGAGTATATGATGGGGACAGTGTAGAGGGAGCTTTACTCTGTATCTAACCCCGTGCTGTACCTGTCCTGGGAGTGTTTGATGGGGACAGTGTAGAGGGAGCTTTACTCTGTATCTAACCCCGTGCTGTACCTGTCCTGGGAGTGTTTGATGGGGACAGTGTAGAGGGAGCTTTACTCTGTATCTAACCCCGTGCTGTACCTGTCCTGGGAGTGTTTGATGGGGACAGTGTAGAGGGAGCTTTACTCTGTATCTAACCCCGTGCTGTACCTGTCCTGGGAGTGTTTGATGGGGGCAGTGTAGAGGGAGCTTTACTCTGTATCTAACCCCGTGCTGTACCTGTCCTGGGAGTGTTTGATGGGGACAGTGTAGAGGGAGCTTTACTCTATATATAACCCTGTGCTGTATCTGTCCTGGGAGTGTTTAATAGGGACAGTATAGAGGGAGTTTTACTCTGTATCTAACCCCGTGCTATACCTGTCCTGGGAGTGTTTGATAGGGATGGTGTAGAGGGAGCTTTACTCTGTATCTAACCCCATGCTGTACCTGCCCTGGGAGTGTTTGATAGGGATGGTGTAGAGGGAGCTTTGCTCTGTATCTAACCCCGTGCTGTACCTGTCCTGGCATTGTTTGATGGGGACAGTGTAGAGGGAGCTTTACTCTGTATCTAACCCCATGCTGTGCCTGTTCAGCGAGTGTTTGATGGGGACAGTGTAGAGGGAGCTTTACTCTGTATCTAACCCCATGCTGTGCCTGTTCAGCGAGTGTTTGATGGGGACAGTGTAGAGGGAGCTTTACTCTGTATCTAACCCCATGCTGTACCTGTCCTGGGAGTGTTTGAAGGGGACATTGTAGAGGGAGCTTTACTCTGTATCTAACACCGTGCTGTACCTGTCCTGGGAGTGTTTGATGGGGACGGTGTAGAGGGAGCTTTACTCTGTATCTAACACTGTGCTGGACCTGTCCTGGGAGTTATTGATGGGGACAGTGTAGAGGGAGCTTTACTCTGTATCGAACCCCATGCTATACCTGTCCTGGGAGTGTTTGATGGAGACAGTGTAGAGGGAGCTTTACTCTGTATCTAACCCCGTGCTGTACCTGTCCTGGGAGTGTTTGATGGGGGCAGTGTAGAGGGAGCTTTACTCTGTATCTAACCCCGTGCTGTACCTGTCCTGGGAGTGTTTGATGGGGACAGTGTAGAGGGAGCTTTACTCTGTATCTAACCCCATGCTGTACCTGTCCTGGGAGTGTTTGATGGGGACAGTGTAGAGGGAGCTTTACTCTGTATCTAACTTTGTGCTGTTCACCCCTAGCTGCATTCTTTTGAGTGGTGTATTTCCCAAAGTTGCTGTTCCCTTGACACTGGCAGTAAGATGTTCAGGGCTGAAGAGTATCCTGGTGAAGGGTTGATGAGAGGGGGCCCACAGGGACCCTCACTGCAGCAGACAGTATTCAAACTGTCAGCCAGAGCTGGAGCAAGGGACAAATAGACAATGTTTTGGGTCTTATTACACGAGGAGGGATCTAACTAGAAGCATTTGCTTTCTTTAAGGTCAGGGAAAATTGCATTGTGAGATCGTACAGAAAGGATTAATCATTGTGGCCATAGTGAATGAGACAGTGAAAATTCCATGTGTGTTTAAATGCCACCATCACGTTCACCCAAGCAACATGTCTGCACCGCCAAACACACCCGTTCGATTCACCGTGAACCTGTACAAGGACAACACAAAACTTGTCGCCTCTTCATCAGGAAAAGAAATCTTACCCACTTTCAACAAGGACTGGGAGCTGCGAGTGAATAACACAGAGGAAAGTGGGATGTATTATTGCCAAGGAGAAGCTGCTTCTATCAACATAAAGGCAGAAGGAACGTTCCTGCGTGTACAAAGTTAGTAGCAGAGGGACGGATCCCAGAGTACCTGTTCCAAACAAATCCAACTTGATTTATTGTCTCATTACTCTCCCTCTCATTGCTAAACCTTGCGCTGCTACACACCCCCTCACTGTCACACCCCCTCACTGTCACACCCCCTCACTGTCACACCCCCTCACTGTCACACCCCTCACTCCCACACCCCCTCACTGTCACACCCCGTCACTGTCACACCCCCTCACAGTCACACCCCTCACTGTCACACCCCCTCACTGTCACACCCCCTCACTGTCACACCCCTCACTCCCACACCCCCTCACTGACACACCCCCTCACTGTCACACCCCCTCACTGACACACCCCCTCACTGTCACACCCCCTCACTGTCACACCCCCTCACAGTCACACCCCCTCACTGTCACACCCCGTCACTGACACACCCCCTCACTGTCACACCCCCTCACTGTCACACCCCCTCACAGTCACACCCCTCACAGTCACACCCCTCACTGTCACATCCCCTCACTGACACACCCCCTCACTGTCACACCCCCTCACTGTCACACCCCCTCACTGTCACACCCCCTCACTGTCAGACCCCCTCATTGTCAGATCCCCTTGCTATCAGACCCCTCACTGCTATACCAACACTGCTGTAACCCTCACTGTTATAGAACCATAGAAGCATAGAAATGTTATGGCACAGATAGGCCATTCAGCCCATCATGTTAGTGGCAGACTGAAAAATATATTTTTTTAACTAGCCTCCATTCTAATCCCCCCTTCCAGCACCCAATCTGTGGTCTGACAGGTTACAGCGCTTAAGGTGCAGATCCAGGTGCCTTTTAAATGAGTTGAAGGTTTCTGCCTCCAACACCAAACTAGGCAGCGAATTCCAGGCACCCACCACCCTCTGGGTGAAGAAGTGTTTCCTCATTTCCCCTCTAATCCTCCTACCAATCACCTGGTCACTGACCCCTCAGCTTGGAGAAACAGATCTTTCCTGTCTACGTTTTCTAGGCCCCTCACAATTTTGTACACCTCAAATAAGTCCCCCCTCAGCCTCCTCTGTTCCAAGGAAAACAGTCTCAGCCTATCCAATCTCTCCTCACAGCTGCAATTTTTAAGCCCTGGTAACATTCTTGTAAATCTCCTCTGTGCTCTCTCCAGATTAATTATGACCATCCTGTAATGTGGTGACCAGAACTGTACACAAAATTCCAGCTGTGGCCTAACCAGTGTTGATACAGTTCCAACATTACATCCCTGCTTTTGCATTCAATACCTTGTCCATATAGGAAAGCATTCCATATGCTTTCTTCACCATCTTATCCACCTGTCCTGCCACCTTCAGGGACCTGTGGACATGCACTCCAATTTCTCTCACTTCCTCAGCTCCTCTCAATACCCTCCCATTTATTATATATATTCCCTTGCTTTGTTTGCCCTCTCCAAATGCATTACCTCCCACTTCTCTAAATTGAATTCCATTTGCCACTTCTCTGCCTACCCAGCCAAACTATTGCTATCATTCTGGAGGTGACAGCTATCCTCTTCACTGTCAACCACACAGCCAATTTTTATAACAAAAACAAAAATAGCTGGAAAAGCTCAGCGGGTCTGACAGCCTCTGCGGAGAGAAACACAGTTAATGTTTCGAGTCCGTATGACCCTTCAGCAGAACTGAGGGAATACAGAAATGAGGTGAAATATACGTTGTTTGAAGGGGGAGGGACAGGTGGAGATGGATAGAGGGCCAGTGATAGGTGGAGGCAAAGAAGAGATTGTCAAAGATGTCATAGACAAAAGGACAAAGGGGTGTTGACAGTGGTGATATTAGCTAAAGGGTGTGCTAATGGGGACATTAAGGGTAGAAAGCAGGACAAGTGTGACAGGTGGCACTAGTAGGGGCGGGGTAGGGGGATTTGTATCATCTGCAAACTTCCAAATCATGCCTCCCACATTTAAGTCCAAATCACTAATATATACGACAAACAGCAAGGGCCCCGACACTGAGCCCTGTGGAACGGCACTGGAAACCACTTTCCAGTCGCAAAGTCATCCATCAACCACAACTCTTTGTTTCCTGTCGCTGAGCCAGTTTTGGATCCAACTCATCACATTACCCTGTATCCATCCTCCCCGCTGTACCCTCACCATTATACCCCCACTGTTATACCCCCACAGTTATACCCTCGCCATTATACCCCCACAGTTATACCCCCACAGTTATACCCCCACCATTATACCCCCACAGTTATAGCCCCACAGTTATACCCTCACCATTATACCCCCACTGTTATACCCCCACAGTTATACCCCCACAGTTATACCCTCACCATTATACCCCCACAGTTATACCCCCACAGTTATACCCTCACCATTATACCCCCACTGTTATACCCCCACAGTTATACCCTCGCCATTATACCCCCAAAGTTATACCCCCACAGTTATACCCCCACTGTTATACACCCACAGTTATACCCTCGCCATTATACCCCCAAAGTTATACCCCCACAGTTATACCCCCACTGTTATACCCCCACAGTTATACCCCCACTGTTATACCCCCACAGTTATACCCCCACAGTTATACCCCCACTGTTATACACCCACAGTTATACCCTCACCATTATACCCCCACAGTTATACCCTCACAGTTATACCCTCACCATTATACCCCCACAGTTATACCCTCACCATTATACCCCCACAGTTATACCCTCACCATTATACCCCCACAGTTATACCCTCACCATTATAGGCCCACTGTTATACCCTCACAGTAATACCCTCACAGTTATACCCCCACAGTTATACCCCCACTGTTATACCCCCACTGTTATACCCTCACCATTATACCCCCACAGTTATACCCTCACCATTATACCCCCACTGTTATACCCCCACAGTTATACCCCCACTGTTATACCCCCACAGTTATACCCCCACTGTTATACCCTCAACATTATACCCCCACAGTTATACCCCCACAGTTATACCCCCACTGTTATACCCTCACCATTATAACCCCACAGTTATACCCCCACAGTTATACCCGCACTGTTATACCCTCACCATTATACCCCCACAGTTATACCCCCACAGTTATACCTCCACAGTTATACCCCCACAGTTATACCCCCACTGTTATACCCTCACCATTATACCCCCACAGTTATACCCCCACAGTTATACCCTCACAGTAATACCCTCACGATTATACCCTCACCATTATACACCCACAGTTATACCCTCACCATTATACCCCCACAGTTATACCATCACCATTATACCCCCACAGTTATACCCTCACAGTTATACCCTCACCATTATACCCCCACTGTTATACCCTCACCATTATAGGCCCACTGTTATACCCTCACAGTTATACCCTCACAGTTATACCCCCACAGTTATACCCCCACTGTTATACCCCCACCGTTATACCCTCACCATTATACCCCCACAGTTATACCCCCACAGTTATACCCTCACCATTATACCCCCACAGTTATACCCCCACAGTTATTCCCTCACAGTTATACCCCCACAGTTATACCCCCACAGTTATACCCCCACAGTTATAACCTCACCATTATATCCCCACCGTTATACCCCCACTGTTATACCCCCACAGTTATACACCCAAAGTTATACCCCCACAGTTATACCCTCACCATTATACCCTCACAGTTATACCCCCACAGTTATACCCTCACCATTATACCCCCACAGTTATACCCCCACAGTTATACCCTCACCATTATACCCTCACAGTTATACCCCCACAGTTATACCCTCACCATTATACCCCCACTGTTATACCCCCACAGTTATACGCCCTCAGTTATACCCTCACAGTTATACCCCCACAGTTATACCCTCACAGTTATACCCCCAAAGTTATACCCACACAGTTGTACCCTCACAGTTATACCCCCACAGTTATCCTCCCACAGTTATACCCCCACAGTTATAGCCCCACCATTATACCACCACAGTTATACCCTCACAATTATACCCCCACAGTTATACCCCCACAGTTATACCCCCACTGTTATACCCTCACCATTATACCCCCACTGTTATACCCCCACAGTTATACCCCCACAGTTATACACCCACAGTTATACCCTCACCATTATACCCCCACAGTTATACCCTCACCATTATACCCCCACAGATATACCCTCACCATTATACCCCCACAGTTATACCCTCACCATTATACCCCCACAGTTATACCCTCACTGTTATACCCTCAACATTATACCCCCACTGTTATACCCCGACTGTTATACCCTCACCATTATACCCCCACAGTTATACCCCCACTGTTATACCCCCACAGTTATACCCTCACCATTATACCCCCACAGTTATACCCCCACTGTTATACCCTCACCATTATACCCTCACAGTTATACCCCCACTGTTATACCCCCACTGTTATACCCCCACAGTTACACCATCACCATTATACCCCCACAGTTATACCCCCACAGTTATAGCCTCACATTTATACCCCCACATTTATACCCACACAGCTATACCCCCACAGTTATACCCTCACAGTTGTACCCTCACCATTATACCCCCACAGTTATACCGCCACAGTTATACCCCCACTGTTATAACCCCCCAGAATTATATACCCCCAGTTATACCCCCACAGTTATACCCCCACTGTTGTATCACCCACTGTTATACCCCCCCAGAATTATAAACCCCCAGTTATACCCCCACAGTTAGACCCCCACTCTTATACCCCCCACTGTTATACCCCCACAGTTATACCCTCACCATTATACCCCCACAGTTATACCCTCACCATTATACCCCCACAGTTATACCCTCACCATTATACCCCCACAGTTATACCCTCACAGTTATACCCTCACCATTATAACCCACAGTTATACCCTCACCATTATACCCCCACAGTTATACCCTCACCATTATATCCCCACAGTTATACCCCCACTGTTATACCCTCACCATTATACCCCCACAGTTATACCCTCACCATTATACCCCCACAGTTATACCCTCACAGTTATACCCTCACCATTATACCCCCACAGTTATACCCCCAAATGTTATACCCTCACCATTATACCCCCACTGTTATACCCCCACTGTTATACCCCCACAGTTATACCCTCACCATTATACCCCCACAGTTATACCCCCACAGTTATAGCCTCACAGTTATACCCCCACAGTTATACCCTCACAGCTATACCCCCACAGTTATACCCTCACAGTTATACCCTCACCATTATACCCTCACAGTTATACCCCCACAGTTATACCCTCACCATTATACCCCCACTGTTATACCCCCACAGTTATACGCCCTCAGTTATACCCTCACAGTTATACCCCCACAGTTATACCCTCACAGTTATACCCCCACAGTTATACCCCCACAGTTGTACCCTCACAGTTATACCCCCACAGTTATAGCCCCACCATTATACCACCACAGTTATACCCTCACAATTATACCCCCAGTTATACCCTCACAGTTATACCATCACCATTATACCCCCACAGTTATACCCTCACAGTTATACCCTCACAGTTATACCCCCACAGTTATACCCCCACTGTTATACCCTCACCATTATACCCCCACTGTTATACCCCCACAGTTATACCCCCACAGTTATACACCCACAGTTATACCCTCACCATTATACCCCCACAGTTATACCCTCACCATTATACCCCCACAGATATACCCTCACCATTATACCCCCACAGTTATACCCTCACCATTATACCCCCACAGTTATACCCTCACTGTTATACCCTCAACATTATACCCCCACTGTTATACCCCGACTGTTATACCCTCACCATTATACCCCCACAGTTATACCCCCACTGTTATACCCCCACTGTTATACCCTCACCATTATACCCCCACAGTTATACCCCCACTGTTATACCCCCACAGTTATACCCTCACCATTATACCCTCACAGTTATACCCCCACTGTTATACCCCCACTGTTATACCCCCACAGTTACACCATCACCATTATACCCCCACAGTTATACCCCCACAGTTATAGCCTCACATTTATACCCCCACATTTATACCCACACAGCTATACCCCCACAGTTATACCCTCACAGTTATACCCTCACCATTATACCCCCACAGTTATACCCCCACACTTATACCCCCACTGTTATAACCCCCCAGAATTATATACCCCCAGTTATACCCCCACAGTTATACCCCCACTGTTGTATCACCCACTGTTATACCCCCCCAAGAATTATAAATCCCCAGTTATACCCCCATAGTTATACCCCCACTCTTATACCCCCCCACTGTTATACCCCCACAGTTATACCCTCACCATTATACCCCCACAGTTATACCCTCACCATTATACCCCCACAGTTATACCCTCACCATTATACCCCCACAGTTATACCCTCACAGTTATACCCTCACCATTATAACCCACAGTTATACCCTCACCATTATACCCCCACAGTTATACCCTCACCATTATATCCCCACAGTTATACCCCCACTGTTATACCCTCACCATTATACCCCCACAGTTATACCCTCACCATTATACCCCCACAGTTATACCCTCACAGTTATACCCTCACCATTATACCCCCACAGTTATACCCCCAAATGTTATACCCTCACCATTATACCCCCACTGTTATACCCCCACAGTTATACCCCCACAGTTATACCCTCACCATTATACCCCCACAGTTATACCCCAACTGTTATACACCCCATGTTATACCCCCACTGTTATACCCCCACAGTTATACCCTCACCATTATACCCCCACAGTTATACCCCCACAGTTATAGCCTCACAGTTATACCCCCACAGTTATACCCTCACAGCTATACCCCCACAGTTATACCCTCACAGTTATACCCTCACCATTATACCCCCACAGTTATACCCCCACAGTTATACCCTCACCATTATACCCCCACAGTTATACCCTCACAGTTATACCCTCACCATTATGCCCCCACTGTTATACCCCCACAGTTATACCCCCGCAGTTATACCCTCACGGTTAAACCCCCCAAGGTTATACACCCCAAGGTTATAACCCCCCACAGTTATACCCCCACAATTATACTCCCCCACTGTTATACCCACAGAATTATACACCCCCAATTATACCCCCACAGTTATACCCCCACAATTATACCACCCACTGTTATACCCCCCAGAATTATACACCCCCAGTTATACACCCACAGATATACACCCACAATTATACCCCCCCACTGTTATACCCCCCCAGAATTATACACCTTCAGTTATACCCCCACAGTTTTACCCCCACTGTTGCATCACGCACTGTTATACCCCCCTGAATTATACACCCCCAGTTATACCCCCACAGTTATACCCCCACTGTTATACCCCTCCACTGTTATACCTCCACAGTTATACCCTCACCATTATACCCCCACAGTTAAACCCTCACCATTATACCCCCACAGTTATACCCTCACATTTATACCCCCACCATTATACCCCCACAGTTATACCCCCACCATTATACCCCCACAGTTATACCCTCACCATTATATCCCCACAGTTATACCCCCACTGTTATACCCTCACCATTATACCCCCAATGTTATACCCCCACAGTTATACCCTCACCATTATACCCCCACAGTTATACCCCCACTGTTTTACCCCCACCGTTATACCCTCACCATTATACCCCCACAGTTATACCCCCACAGTTATACCCTCACCACTATATCCCCACAGTTATACCCCCACAGTTATACCCCCACAGTTATACCCTCACAGTTATACCCCCACAGTTATACCCTCACCATTAAATCCCCACCATTATACCCCCACTGTTATACCCCACAGTTATACCCCCACAGTTATACCCTCACAGTTATACCCTCACCATTATACCCCCACAGTTATACCCCCACTGTTATACCCTCACCATTATACCCCCACTGTTATACCCCCACAGTTATACCCCCACAGTTATACCCACACCATTATACCCCCACAGTTATACCCCAACTGTTATACCTACCATGTTATACCCCCACTGTTATACCCCCACAGTTATACCCTCACCATTATACCCCCACAGTTATACCCCCAAAGTAATACCCTCACCATTATACCCCCACAGTTATACACTCACAGCTATACCCCCACAGTTATACCCTCACAGTTACACCATCACCATTAGACCCCCACAGTTATACCCCCACAGTTATAGCCTCACAGTTATACCCCCACATTTATACCCACACAGCTATACCCCCACAGTTATACCCTCACAGTTATACCCTCACCATTATACCCCCACAGTTATACCCCCACAGTTATACCCCCACTGTTATAGCCCCACAGTTATACCCCCACTGTTATACCCCCACTGTTATACCCCCACAGTTAAACCCCAACAGTTATACCCCAACAGTTATACCCTCACCATTATACCCCCACTGTTACACCCCCAAAGTTATACCCCCACAGTTATACCCTCACCATTATACCCCCACAGTTATACCCTCACAGTTATACCCTCACCATTATACCCCCACTGTTATACCCCCACAGTTATACCCCCGCAGTTATACCCTCACAGTTAAACCCCCCAAGGTTATACACCCCAAGGTTAAAACCCCCCACAGTTATACCCCCACAATTACACTCCTCCACTGTTATACCCCAGAATTATACACCCCCAGTTATACCTCCACAGTTATATCCCCACAATTATAACCCCCACTGTTATACCCCCCCAGAGTTATACACCCCCAGTTATACCCCCACAGTTATACCCACACAGTTATACCCTCACCATTATACCCCCACAGTTATACCCCCACAGTTATACCCCCACAGTTATACCCCCACAGTTATACCCTCACCATTATATCTCCACAGTTATACCCTCACCATTATACCCCCACAGTTATACCCTCACCATTATACCCCCACAGTTATACCCTCACCATTATACCCCCACAGTTATACCCTCACCATTATACCCCCACAGTTATACCCTCACAGTTATACCCTCACCATTATACCTCCACTGTTATACCCCCACTGTTATACCCTCACAGTTATACCCGCACAGTTATACCCCCACAGTTATACCCCCACTCTTATACCCTCACCATTATACCCCCACTGTTATACCCCCACAGTTATACCCCCACAGTTATACACCCACAGTTATACCCTCACCATTATACCCCCACAGTTATACCCTCACCATTATACCCCCACAGTTATACCCTCACCATTATACCCCCACAGTTATACCCTCACCATTAAACCCCCACAGTTATACCCTCACAGTTATACCCTCAACATTATACCCCCACAGTTATACCCTCACAGTTATACCCCCACTGTTATACCCCCACAGTTATACCCCCACAGTTATACCCCCACTGTTATACCCCCAGAGTTATACCCCCACAGTTATAGCCTCACAGTTATACCCCCACAGTTATACCCTCACAGCTATACCCCCACAGTTATACCCTCACAGTTATACCCTCACCATTATACCCCCACAGTTATACCCCCACAGTTATATCCTCACCATTATACCCCCACTGTTATACCCCCACAGTTATACCCCCACAGTTATACCCTCACCATTATGCCCCCACTGTTATACCCCCACAGTTATACCCACTCAGTTATACCCTCACAGTTAAACCCCCCAAGGTTATACACCCCAAGGTTATAACCCCCCACAGTTATACCCCCACAATTATACCCCCCACTGTTATACCCCCCCAGAATTATACACCCCCAGTTATACCCCCACATTTGTACCCCCACAATTATACCCCCCCACTGTTATACCCCCCCAGAATTATACACCCCCAGTTATACCCCCACAGTTATACCCCCACTGTTATACCCCCCCCACTGTTATACCCCCACAGTTATACCCTCACCATTATACCCCTGCACTGTTATACCCCCCAGAATTATACTGTCCCAGTTCTACCCCCACAGTTATACCCCCACCGTTATACCCCCCCACTGTTATACCCCCCCAGAATTATACACCCCCAGTTATACCCCCACAGTTATACCCCCACAGTTATACACCCACAGTTATACCCTCACCATTATACCCCCACAGTTATACCCTCACCATTATACCCCCACAGATATACCCTCACCATTATACCCCCACAGTTATACCCTCACCATTAAACCCCCACAGTTATACCCTCACCGTTATACCCTCAACATTATACCCCCACAGTTATACCCCCACAGTTATACCCCCACTGTTATACCCCCACAGTTATACCCCCACAGTTATACCCCCACTGTTATACCCCCAGAGTTATACCCCCACAGTTATAGCCTCACAGTTATACCCCCACAGTTATACCCTCACAGCTATACCCCCACAGTTATACCCTCACAGTTATACCCTCACCATTATACCCCCACAGTTATACCCCCACAGTTATATCCTCACCATTATACCCCCACTGTTATACCCCCACAGTTATACCCCCACAGTTATACCCTCACCATTATACCCCCACAGTTATACCCCCACAGTTATACCCCCACAGTTATATCCTCACCTTTATACCCCCACTGTTATACCCCCACAGTTATACCCCCACAGTTATACCCTCACCATTATACCCCCACAGTTATACCCTCACAGTTATACCCTCACCATTATGCCCCCACTGTTATACCCCCACAGTTATACCCCCGCAGTTATACCCTCACGGTTAAACCCCCCAAGGTTATACACCCCAAGGTTATAACCCCCCACAGTTATACCCCCACAATTATACCCCCCACTGTTATACCCCCCCCAGAATTATACACCCCCAGTTATACCCCCACATTTGTACCCCCACAATTATACCCCCCCACTGTTATACCCCCCCAGAATTATACACCCCCAGTTATACCCCCACAGTTATACCCCCACTGTTATACCCCCCCCACTGTTATACCCCCACAGTTATACCCTCACCATTATACCCCTGCACTGTTATACCCCCCAGAATTATACTGTCCCAGTTCTACCCCCACAGTTATACCCCCACCGTTATACCCCCCCACTGTTATACCCCCCCAGAATTATACACCCCCAGTTATACCCCCACAGTTATACTCCCACTGTTATACCCCCCCCACTGTTATACCCCCACAGTTATACCCTCACCATTATACCCCTGCACTGTTATACCCCCCAGAATTATACTGTCCCAGTTCTACCCCCACAGTTATACCCCCACCATTATACCCCCCCACTGTTATACCCCCCCAGAATTATACACCCCCAGTTATACCCCCACAGTTATACCCCCACAGTTATATCCCTCAGTCTTACCTGACTGTTATATCCCCCACTATTATACTTGATTGTTATGCCCCCTCACTGCTGTACGCCTGACGGTTATATGTCTGACTGTTATGTCTGACTGTTATGTCTGACTGTTATGTCTGACTGTTATGTCTGACTGTTATGTCTGACTGTTATAAGCCAAGGCGGCATCACCTGCACCTGTTTGTGGCGGGTGTCATTGGAGGGGGGGCAGGGATGGAAAATATCGGGAGATCGCAAAAATCGGTTTCACATTTTCGTAAAACCAGTTATGATGGTCAGTGGCGGCCGTGATTCCCACCGCTGCATGCTGGGAACAATCTCAATCCTTTAGCATCTCA
Source organism: Isurus oxyrinchus (assembly GCA_026770705.1). NCBI lineage: Eukaryota > Metazoa > Chordata > Chondrichthyes > Lamniformes > Lamnidae > Isurus > Isurus oxyrinchus. Next base: position 9,809,013 of record JANJGN010000030.1, on the reverse strand, counting down.
TTATACGTCCTGCTCTCCGGAATCATTCCCCCCCCAACAACACGGGACCGTCCGGGCACCAGGCCTACGTGGTTCACTACTGTACATAAGTGACGTGCACCTCTCGAGCTGCATTCGGGACTTTGAGGTTTGTTTGCCGACCTTGCTTCGGGCATCAGTGCCAGGCTTCAGAGGCAGCACCGCGCCACTTTTATCCACCAGCTGTCGGGTGGGGGTGGCTTTTCCATGACTGCAGGTCTAGAGCTTGCTTGGGGAAGGGTGGGGGGCTATCCCAGGGTGTGTGTGTGTGTGTGTGTGGGGCCACAGGTTGATCTGTGCAAGTGGCCTCAAGAGGGTGAGGGCTGAGGAGGCAGTCTCCAGAGGAGATGAGGCCAGATGGAGATGTGAGGGTGCGTGTGAGAGAGAGTGGGTGGTGATGTCCCTTGAGCTGGCAGTGAGTGAGATGCCAGTGAATGTGTGATGGGCTTGTGAGTGTGTGTGAGTTTAGAGCGATGAGATGGTTGCCTTACCCTGGTGGCACGGATGAGATCGTTCATTGTCCTACTGCACTGGATGGCCAACCTCTCCTGTGCAGCGTTGGCACCGACCACCACTGCCATCGCCTCCCAAGCCGGAGCGGTGAGACTGCTGCACCTCTGACAGCCAGAGCAGGGGGTGAAGGACATCACAGAGAGCCTCCAAAAGGCAGTCCAGTGACAGGTGCTCACTGGAGCAGTCCCGGGCTGTAAGCATAGAGACTGTGGGTGGCTGCAGTTTAGATATGGACCCAGAGTGCGGAAGCGATGAGGTAACAGTGTGACGGGTGATTCAAAGGACAGTCTGCCAGCGATATGGCACGTTTCCTGTGACCACATAACTGATGAATCAGGAAGCGGGGGAAACGGGGGAAAATCGCCTTTGCAGCTGGTGGGTAAAACATTGTTTTTCACGCCCATTACCACCATACTTAGTGTAATTCTGGGACAATTCCGCCCCTTTTGTCAAAACCCACACACGTGTATACCCCGCACACTCGTAACCCCCGCACACTCGTAACCCCACTGCTGTAGCCCCCAGTGTTAAATCCACAACTGCTATACCCCCCACACTTCTACCTCCCCCAGTGTTCTACCCTGCACTGGCAAACCCTCATTGTCATACCCCTCCCTGTTGCACCCTCACAGTCTTATCCCCGCAGTTCTACCACCCCCGCTCCCACTGTTACACTCCCCCCCACCAACTGTTATACACCCCACTCTTCAAATCGCCACTTCCTGTTATACCTTGTAATGTTGAACCCACAAACTGCCTACAAACCCACACACAGACACACACACGCATACACACACACAGACACCCACACACACACACACACACACAGACACCCACACACACAGACACCCACACAGACACACACACACCCACACAGACACCCACACATATACACACAGACACCCACACACACACACACACAGACACCCACACACACATACACACAGACACACACAGACACACACACACACACACACACACACACACACACACACACAGACACCCACACACACAGACACACACAGACACCCACACACACCCAGACACACACACCCACACACACACACACCCACACACATACACGTACACACAGACATCCACACATTTACACACAGACACCCACACACACATACACACAGACACCCACACACACACACACACTGACACCCACACACACACACACACACACACAGACACCCACATACATACACACCTACACACACATACACTGAGACACCCACACACACATACACACAGACACCCACACACACATACACACACAGACACCCACACACACATACACAGAGATACCCACACACACACACCGACATACACACACACACAGACACACACATACACACCCACACACATACACACCCACACACACACACAGACACCCACACACATGCACACCTACACACACATACACCGAGACACCCACACACACATACACACAGACACCCACACACACATACACACACAGACACCCACACACACATACACAGAGATACCCACACACACACACACACACACACACACACACACACATACACACCCACACACATACGCACCCACACACACATATGCAGAGACACCCACACACACATACACAGAGACACCCACACACACACATAAAGATACACACAGTCAGACAGGCACCCACACACATACACTAATTTCAATAATTATATTTTGAGGAAGAATGAGTCTGAAGCTAGCCTGTACCTTAGAACAGGCTCATTTCCAAAACAGTAAAGTCACAGACTCACCCAGAGTGAACCGATTTACATACTCCGGCAATGATTCCCTAATCCGTACCCAATTGGGAACAACTGTGCTTAATCACCAATTTTAAAGCATGTATTCCACTGCAACACAACATGAACAACATCCACCCACAGACACACAGACACCGAAACCACCTCCCCCTCCACACACACACACAGAGAAACACAACGAAACACACACACACGCGCACATACACACAGAAAAACACACACACACAGAAACACCACAAAACACATGCACACACACATATACACAGAAACACACACGCACAGAAACACACACACACATACACACACATACACACAGAAACACACACACATAGAAACACACACACATACACACATAGAAACACACACACATAGAAACACACACACACATACACACACAGAAACACACACACATAGAAACACACACACATACACACACACATACACACAGAAACACACACACATAGAAACACACACACATACACACATAGAAACACACACACATAGAAACACACACACATACACACACAGAAAAACACACACACAAACACAACGAAACACATGCACACACACATACACACAGAAACACACACACATAGAAACACACACACACACATACACAGACAGAAACACACACACATAGAAACACACACACACAGAAACACACACACATAGAAACACACACACACATAGAAACACACACACACACACACACACACACAGAAACACACACACATAGAAACACACACACACACACATACACACACAGAAACACACACACATAGAAACACACACACACACACACACACATAGAAATACACACACACATACACTCACAGAAACACACACACACATACACACACAGAAACACACACACATAGAAACACACACACACACACACACATAGAAATACACACACACATACACTCACAGAAACACACACACACATACACACACAGAAACACACACATATACACAGAAGCACACACACAAATACACAAACAGAAACCCACACACACACACACAGAAACACACACACAGAAACACACAAGTACACAACACGCGTATACACACACACACATACAGAAACATACACGCAGAAAACCTTCCTCCCCCCACACACACCCCAAAAGCACACACACACATACTGAAAGCACATACACATAGAAACCCACCCACAGACACACACAACACTAAGACACACACAAACACAGAAACACACACACACACACACACACACACACACACACATATCCAGAGGCGAGTACAACCTCTTTCTCACACACACAGCAATAGAGTTGTTTAAAAACAGAAAATGCTGGAAAAACTCAGCAGGTCAGGCAGCATCTGTGGAGAGAGAAACAGAGTTAACGTTTCGAGTCCGTATGACTCTTCTTCAGAGTCTCATGTTTATTCCCCTGTTCCGTTGAGTGTTCTGTTGGTACAGGCACTCCCCAGTGAGCCAAGGAGATGGAGTGACCACCTCAGTCCCTGGTCTGTGCTGAGTTTGCTGTCCACCCAGAGCAGCTGCAATCAGCCTCGATTGGCAGTGAGGTGCTTGGGGCTGCAGGCTGCAAACTCACTGTGCGGTGGGGAGACTTAACCGGCTCTCAGTTAGGATGCCCCAGTTTCTTCAGATTAAACTTTAATTCCGAAAACTAAAAATTATTTCCTATACCATGCGAATCATGAACTAGATATTCGCAACACCACTTATCACACAGAATGATGCAGCACAGAATGAGGCCATTTGACCCACTGTGCCTTTGCTAGCCCTTTGGGAGAGCTTTCCAATTTGCCCCACTCAGCCACTCTCTCCCCGTAACCCTCTGGAATGCTTTCTCCTTGAAAAAAATTATCTAATTCCCTTTTGGAAGTTAATATTGAATCTCCTTCCGCCACCCTGTCAGGCAGCGCATTTGAGATCACAACAACTCTCTGTGGAAAAATAATTCTCCTCATCTCCCCCTCTGGTGGTTTTGTCAATCATCTTAATCTTTGCCTCCCAGTTACTGACCTTCCTGTCACCTGAAACAGGTTCTTCCTTTTTACCCCCTCAGATTTTGAACACCTTGATTCAATCCCCTCTTTGAATGCTCTAGTGAGAAAAATCCCAGCTTCTCTAGTCTCTGCACATAAATTGAAGTCCCTCATCCCCTGGTACCAGCCTGGTAAATCTCCCCCACCCCTACCCCCACTCTCTTAAGCTTTGACATCCTCCTGAAAATGTGGCACCCAGAACCATTGCCCAGACTCCTCCATGACCAGCAGCTGGCCCTGTCTGCACCCTCCCGAGCCAGCAAGTCTGATTCACGTGTGTTTTCCCACTCCAGATGCAGTTAATGTTTACGTGAAGTCTCCACCGACGTTTAGACATCTCTTCGCTGGTATTTGCGTCATCCTGGCACTGTACTGTCTGTCTGTCACATCGATTGTCCTCATCAAAAGGAAGGTCAGTGAAAAGCAGGAATCAGCAGCCACTGCGTGGGACTGGGGAAGGAGGACTAGAGAGACTGGGAGACCAGGTTTATCCCATGTTAGAGAGACGGGGAGACCAGGTTTATCCCATGTTAGAGAGACGGGGAGACAAGGATTGTCCCAAGAAAGAGAGACTGGGAGACTAGGATTATCCCATGTTAGAGAGACTGGGAGACTAGGTTTATCCCATGTTAGAGAGACGGGGAGACCAGGTTTATCCCATGTTAGAGAGACGGGGAGACCAGGTTTATCCCATGTTAGAGAGACGGGGAGACCAGGTTTATCCCATGTTAGAGAGACGGGGAGACCAGGTTTATCCCATGTTAGAGAGACTGGGAGTCTAGGTTTATCCCATGTTAGAGAGACTGGGAGACTAGGTTTATCCCATGTAAGAGAGACTGGGAGACTAGGTTTATCCCATGTTAGAGAGACTGGGAGACTAGGATTATCCCATGTTCGAGAGACTGGGAGACTAGGTTTATCCCATGTAAGAGAGACTGGGAGACAAGGATTGTCCCATGTTAGAGAGACTGGGAGACTAGGTTTATCCCATGTTTGAGAGACTGGGAGGCTGGGATTATCCCATGTTAGAGAGACGGGGAGACAAGTATTGTCCCATGTTCGAGAGACTGGGAGACTAGGATTATCCCATGTTGGAGAGACTGGGAGACTGGGTTTATCCCATGTTAGAGAGTCTGGGAGACTAGGATTGTCCCATGTTGGAGAGACTGGGAGACTAGGATTATCCCATGTTAGAGAGACTGGGAGACAGAGATTTTCCCATGTTAGAGAGACGGGGAGACTGGGATTATCCCATGTTCGAGAGACTGGGAGACTAGGATTATCCCATGTTAGAGATTCTGGGAGATTAGGATTATCCCATGTTGGAGAGACTGGGAGACTAGGATTATCCCATGTTAGAGAGACGGGGAGACTGGGATTATCCCATGTTCGAGAGATTGGGAGACTAGGATTATCCCATGTTAGAGAGACTGGGAGACAAGCATTGTCCCATGTTAGAGAGACTGGGAGACTAGGATTATCCCATGTTAGAGAGACTGGGAGACTTGGATTTTCCCTAGAAAGAGAGACTGGGAGACCAGGTTTATCCCACGTTAGAGAGACTGCGGGACTGAGATTTTTCCATGTTTGGGAGACTGGGATTATCCCAAGAAAGAGAGACTGGGATTATCCCGGGGTTAGAGAGACTGGGGGACTGGGATTACCCCATGTTAGAGAGACAGGGAGACTGGGATTTTCCCAAGGTGAGAGAGGCTGGGATTATTCCAGGGTTAGAAAGATTAGCATTATCCCATAGTAGAGAGACTGTGGGGCTGGGAGTATCCCATGTTGAAGAGACTGGGAGATTGGGATTATCCCAAGAGAGAGAGACTGTGAGACCAGGTTTATCCCATGTTAGAGAGACTGGGAGACTAGGATTATCCCATGTTCAAGAGACTGGGAGACTAGGATTATTCCATGTTGGAGAGACTGGGAGACTGGGATTATCCCAAGAAAGAGAGACTGGGAGACCAGGTTTATCCCATGTTAGAGAGACTGCGGGACTGGGATTTTTCCATGTTAGAGAGACTGGGAGACTGGGATTTTCCCACGTTAGAGAGACTGGGAGACTGGGATTAACCCATGTTAGAGAGGCTGTGGGACTAGGATTATCCCATGTTAGAGAGGCTGTGGAATTGGGATTATCCCATGTTAGAGAGATTGAGTGACTGGGATTATCCCATGTTGGAGAGACTGGGAGACTAGGATTATCGCATGTTAGAGAGACTGGGAGACCAGGTTTATCCCATGTTAGAGAGACTGCAGGACTGAGATTTTTCAATGTTTGGGAGACTGGGATTATCCCAAGAAAGAGAGACTGGGATTATCTTGGGGTTAGAGAGACTGGGGGACAGGGATTACCCCATGTTAGAGAGACTGGGAGACCAGGTTTACCCCATGTTAGAGAGACAGTGGGACTGGGATTATCCCATGTTAGAGAGACTGGGAGACTGGGATTTTCCCAAGGTGAGAGAGGCTGGGATTATTCCAGGGTTAGAAAGGTTAGCATTATCCCATGGTAGAGAGACTGTGGGGCTGGGAGTATCCCATGTTGGAGAGACTGGGAGATTGGGATTATCCCAAGAAAGAGAGACTGGGAGACCAGGTTTATCCCATGTTAGCGAGACTGCAGGACTGGGATTTTTCCATGTTAGAGAGATTGAGTGACTAGGATTATCCCATGTTGGAGAGACTGGGAGACTAGGTTTATCCCATGGTAGAGATACTGAGAGACTAGGATTATCCCATGTTCAAGAGACTGGGAGACTAGGATTATCCCACGTTAGAGAGGCTGTGGGACTGGGATTTTTCCATGTTTGGGAGACTGGGATTACCCCAAGAAAGAAAGACTGGGATTATCCCAGTGTTAGAGAGACAGTGGGACTGGGATTATCCTATGTTAGAGAGCCTGGGAGACTGGGATTTTCCCAAGGTGAGAGAGGCTGGGATTATTCCAGGGTTAGAAAGATTAGCATTATCCCATGGTAGAGAGACTGTGGGGCTGGGAGTATCCCATGTTGGAGTGACTGGGATTATCCCAGGGTTAGAGAGACTGGGATTATCCCAGCATTAAAGAGACTGGGAGACTGGGATTATCCTAGGGACAGGAAAGGAGACAGTAGACATGAGGTTTAAGGCTTTAGGAGATTGCCATGGTTGGACTGGGTGAGATGATGGAGATCTGTGAAAGCAGGATAAAGTTTTGAATTTACTGTGACAATGAGGTCTGAAAATGTGGAATTTCCTTGCCCCAGTGGATCATTGAAAGATTGAATGTTGAGAAGGAGATCCGGAGGGATGACAGGAAGTTGCAAATTATAAAACAAAGTGCTTTAAATAACAAACTGACACAACAAGGTGGCAGGGCTGAATGACCGAACCCTTGTGGCTCTCACAATGTTTAAGGCACGTAGCTCATCACATTGTCTCTGTTTCAGACCTGTTACTCGTGTAGAACTCATCTGAAGAAACCCACCGCTCCAGACGCTCAGCAGAATTCTCCCACACACCAGGTAGGTACAGGGTACAGTATGGGTGAGGGGGCAACCAGAGACACCAGCCTCGTGGGCAGGCAGGCACTGACCCAAACCCACGTGACAGTGCGCGAGGTGACACCGGGCGAGTGTCCAAATGTCATCCCGCGCGTGAGTAACCTTCAGCTTGGCGGGAGCGCGGGCAGTAGTCAAAGGCACACCCGCCCGACAATTAAGGGGCAAGTAAGCCCTTGAAGGAGGCAAATGAAAGCGAATTTTTGTGGCCGGTCCACTTTTTAGGGTCAGCCGGACAGGCCAATCGGCCGGACAGCCCTTTACGTTTTCGCTCAAACCTCGATCCAGGGTGGGATGACTTCTCCGTGGGGAAACAAAACCAAGAGAGACATCTGGGAACTGTGTTTTTTGTTTGAGGTATGTTTTCAGATGCACCATCGTGCTGCCTGGACATATTTTGCAGCATTTTCGTCGTCTAGTTTATTCTGTGGACGTCCGCAGCTCCCCGAGACGGGTGTCTAGCCTTCGGGGAGCTCAGTGGGAGCGCTCACCGGCACCGCGGTGACATCAGCGCCCGCTATCTACCCACCCCCACCCCCACCCCCACCCAGCCTGTGAGGATGATCAGGGGATTTGTTTGCGTGATCTTGCTTGAGGGGTAAATATTGGCCCAGAGGACGCGGGGGAGAATTCGCCCCCGCTCTACTTTGAAAAGTGCCCTGGGACGTTTCACATCCACCTGCTGGTGGGGTGGGGGGTTGGGGGTGGGGGCGGTGGAAGGCAGGCAGAGCCTCGGTTTAGCGTTTCCTCCAAAAGACTGCCTCACCGACAGTGCAGCACATCCTCAGTACTGCACAGTGCGCCAGCCTGGGTTGCGAGATCAAGTCAATGTGCACTCAACAGAGAAAACACAGGGCAGGATTTTGCCCTGGTCGGGCGGGCTCGGTGAGAGTAGGCAGGGGGCAGGGGTGGTCGGAAAGCCGCCCGCAATCGGCTCTGCTCCGCGATTTCGCGCGGGCCAATTAAGGCCCTCCCTGTGTGGATGGCGAGCGGCAGCGCTCAGTGCGGCCTGTGCGGGGGAGGGGGAGGAGGGAGAGCCGGGCCTAGCGCGCAGTTGGCACACGCGTGTGACAGAGCCTCAATCACCGGGCCTCAGGGAGATCGAAGCACTTTATTGAAAAATTATTGAAGACAGTAAAAATTTAATAAAGCCCGTCCCCTCATGTGACCCTGTCACATGAGCTGGGACGTGTTTTTAATTCCAAAATAAAGCTTTTATTTAATGTTTATTTGCTTTGGGAAACTTCATCCCGCCCGTGGCTGAGGTTTCCTAAAAAATGTAAAGGCCTCTTGGCCTATTCGCCAGCCCCGCCGACCGTAAGGTCAGACCGGCAGCGTAAATTTGATTTTAATTAGCTCGTTAATGGCCTTAAAAGGCCTTTTAATTATTGGCGGGCGCTCAGCCCACTCCAGTGTGCACCCACCGAACAAAATATCACACGAGCGTGCGATGACATCGGGACACACACCCAACATCATCGTGCATCATATTACACTCAGGCGTGTCAGACCCGCCCCTGCACACCAAACATCGAATTCTGTCCAGAGGTAAACTTCACGGATATATTCTCCAATAAAAAGAGAAAATGCTGGAAATGCTCAGCAGCTCTGGCAGCATCTGTGGAGAGAGAAACAGAGTTAACGTTTGGATATATTGGACTCCAAACATTAGCTTTCTTCTCTCACCATAGGTGCTGCAGAAGTTTACCAGCACTTTCTGCTTTTACTTCATATCTCCAGCACCTGCAGTATTTTTTGCTTTTATGTTAGTGAATAAATTCTCCGATTGGATCCTAAAACAAATGAAAACGTTAAAAAGAAATCAGCCCTATTCGACCTTTCTAAAGGAGGGGTTTATAGTTTGTCATCAATATTCTCAGGAAGTGTTACAGTTTGTAATCAATATTCTACAGGAAGTGTTACAGTTTGTAATCAATATTCCACAGGAGGGGTTTACAGTTTGTAATCAATATTCCACAGGAAGTGTTACAGTTTGTAATCAATATTCTACCGGAGGGGATTTACAGTTTGTAATCAATATTCTACAGGAAGTGTTACAGTTTGTAATCAATATTCCACAGGAGGGGTTTACAGTTTGTAATCAATATTCCACAGGAAGTGTTACAGTTTGTAATCAATATTCTACAGGAGGGGTTTACAGTTTGTAATCAATATTCTACAGGAGGGGTTTACAGTTTGTAATCAATATTCTACAGGAAGTGTTACAGTTTGTAATCAATATTCTACAGGAGGGGTTTACAGTTTGTAATCAATATTCTACAGGAGGGGTTTACAGTTTGTAATCAATATTCTACAGGAAGTGTTACAGTTTGTAATCAATATTCCACAGGAAGTGTTACAGTTTGTAATCAATATTCTACAGGAGGGGTTTACAGTTTGTAATCAATATTCCATGGAAGTGTTACAGTTTGTAATCAATATTCTCCAGGAAGTGTTACAGTTTGTAATCAATATTCTACAGGAGGGGGTTTACAGTTTGTAATCAATATTCCCAGGAAGTGTTACAGTTTGTAATCAATATTCTACAGGAGAGGTTTACAGTTTGTAATCAATATTCCACGGAAGTGTTACAGTTTGTAATCAATATTCTACAGGAGGGGTTTACAGTTTGTAATCAATATTCCACGGAAGTGTTACAGTTTGTAATCAATATTCTCCAGGAAGTGTTACAGTTTGTAATCAATATTCTACAGGAGGGGGTTTACAGTTTGTAATCAATATTCCCAGGAAGTGTTACAGTTTGTAATCAATATTCTACAGGAGAGGTTTACAGTTTGTAATCAATATTCCACAGGAAGTGTTACAGTTTGTAATCAATATTCTCCAGGAAGTGTTACAGTTTGTAATCAATATTCTACAGGAGGGGGTTTACAGTTTGTCATCAATATTCCCAGGAAGTGTTACAGTTTGTAATCAATATTCTACAGGAGGGGTTTACAGTTTGTAATCAATATTCTACAGAAGGGGGTTTAGAGTTTGTAATCAATATTCCCAGGAAGTGTTTACAGTTTGTAATGAATATTCCCAGGAAGCGTTTACAGTTTGTAATCAATATTCTACCGGTGGGGATTTACAGTTTGTAATCAATATTCTACAGGAGGGGGTTTACAGTTTGTAATCAATATTCCCAGGAAGCGTTTACAGTTTGTCAACAACATTCTACAGGAGGGGATTTACAGTTTGTAATCAATATTCCCAGGAAGTGTATACAGTTTGTGATCAACATTCTACAAGAGGGGGTTTACAGATTGTAATCAATATTCTATAGGAGGAGTTTACAGTTTGTAATCAATATTCCACAAGAGGGGGTTTACAGTTTGTAATTAATATTCTACAGGAGGGGTTTACAGTTTGTAATCAATATTCTACAGGAAGCGTTTACAGTTTGTAATCAATATTCTATAGGGGGGGTTTACAGTTTGTCATCAATATTCCCAGGAAGCGTTTACAGTTTGTAATCAATATTCTACAGGAGGGGGTTTACAGTTTGTAATCAATATTCTACAGGAGGGGGTTTACAGTTTGTAATCCATATTCCCAGGAAGTGTTACAGTTTGTAATCAATATTCTACAGGAGGGGGTTTACAGTTTGTAATCAATATTCCCAGGAAGCGTTTACAGTTTGTCAACAACATTCTACAGGAGGGGATTTACAGTTTGTAATCAATATTCCCAGGAAGTGTATACAGTTTGTGATCAACATTCTACAAGAGGGGGTTTACAGATTGTAATCAATATTCTACAGGAGGAGTTTACAGTTTGTAATCAATATTCTACAAGAGGGGGTTTACAGTTTGTAATTAATATTCTACAGGAGGGGTTTACAGTTTGTAATC
>JANJGN010000030.1:9724762-9787262 GCA_026770705.1 Isurus oxyrinchus | reverse complement strand
TAGAGATACTGAGTGTGTAACACAGCGAGTGACAGAGACACGGATTGTGTTACACAGGGAGTAACAGAGACAGGGAGTGTGTTCCACAGGGAGTAACAGAGGCACAGAGTCTGTTAGACAGGGAGTAACAGAGACACGGAGTGTGTTACACAGGGAGTGACAGGCACGGAGTGTGTTACACAGGGAGTGACAGAGACACGGAGTGTGTTACACAGGGAGTGACAGAGACACAGAGTGTGTTACACAGGGAGTGACAGAGACACAGAGTGTGTTACACAGGGAGTGACAGAGGCACGGAGTGTGTTACACAGGGAGTAACAGAGACACAGAGTGCGTTACACAGGGAGTAACAGAGGCACAGAGTGCGTTACACAGGGAGTAACAGAGGCACAGAGTTTGTTCCACAGGGAGTAACAGAGACACAGAGTGTGTTACACAGGGAGTAACAGAGACACAGAGTGTGTTACACAGGGAGTAACGGAGGCACAGAGTGTGTTACACAGGGAGTAACAGAGACACGGAGTGTGTTACACAGGGAGTAACAGAGACACGGAGTGTGTTACACAGGGATTGACAGAGACACAGAGTGTGTTACACAGGGAGTAACTGAGACACGGAGTGTGTTACACAGGGAGTGACAGAGACACAAAGTGTGTTACACAGGGAGTGACAGAGACACAAAGTGTGTTACACAGGGAGTAACTGAGACACCGAGTGTGTTACACAGGGAGTAACTGAGACACCGAGTGTGTTACAAAGGGAGTGACAGGCACGGAGTGTGTTACACAGGGAGTGACAGAGACACGGAGTGTGTTACACAGGGAGTGACAGAGACACGGAGTGTGTTACACAGGGAGTAACAGAGACACGGAGTGTGTTACACAGGGAGTGACAGAGACAGAGAGTGTGTTACACAGGGAGTGACAGAGACACGGAGTGTGTTACACAGGGAGTGACAGAGACACGGAGTGTGTTACACAGGGAGTGACAGAGGCACAGAGTGTTTTTCACAATGAGTGACAGACACGGAGTGTGTTACACAGGGAGTAACAAAGACACAGAGTGTGTCACACAGGCAGTAACAGAGACACGGAGTGTGTTACACAGGGAGTGACAGGCACAGAGTGTGTTACACAGGGAGTGACAGAGACACGGAGTGTATTACACAGGGAGTAACAGAGACACGGAGTGTGTTACACAGGGAGTGACAGAGACACAGAGTGTGTTACACAGGGAGTAACTGAGACACGGAGTGTGTTACACAGGGAGTGACAGAGACACAAAGTGTGTTACACAGGGAGTGACAGAGACACAAAGTGTGTTACACAGGGAGTAACTGAGACACCGAGTGTGTTACACAGGGAGTAACTGAGACACCGAGTGTGTTACAAAGGGAGTGACAGGCACGGAGTGTGTTACACAGGGAGTGACAGAGACACGGAGTGTGTTACACAGGGAGTGACAGAGACACGGAGTGTGTTACACAGGGAGTAACAGAGACACGGAGTGTGTTACACAGGGAGTGACAGAGACAGAGAGTGTGTTACACAGGGAGTGACAGAGACACGGAGTGTGTTACACAGGGAGTGACAGAGACACGGAGTGTGTTACACAGGGAGTGACAGGCACGGAGTGTGTTACACAGGGAGTGACAGAGGCACAGAGTGTGTTACACAGGGAGTGACAGAGAGACCGAGTGTGTTACACAGGGAGTGACAGAGAGATCGAGTGTGTTACACAGGGAGTGACAGAGACACGGAGTGTGTTACACAGGGAGTGACAGAGATACGGAGTGTGTTACACAGTGAGTGACAGAGGACACGGAGTGTGTTACACAGGGAGTAACAGAGACACGGAGTGTGTTACACAGGGAGTAACAGAGACACGGAGTGTGTTACACAGGGAGTAACAGAGACACGGAGTGTGTTGCACAGGGAGTGACGGAGCCACGGAGTGTGTTACACAGGGAGTGACAGAGACACGGAGTGTGTTAAACAGCGAGTGACAGATGCACGGAGTGTGTTACACAGGGAGTAACAGAGACACGGAGTGTGTTACACAGGGAGTGACAGGCACGGAGTGTGTTAAACAGCGAGTGACAGATGCACGGAGTGTGTTACACAGGGAGTAACAGAGACACAGAGTGTGTTACACAGGGAGTAACAGAGACACGGAGTGTGTTACACAGGGAGTGACAGGCACGGAGTGTTTTACACAGGGAGTGACAGAGACACGGAGTGTGTTGCACAGGGAGTAACTGAGACACCGAGTGTGTTACAAAGGGAGCGACAGAGGCACAGAGTGTGTTACACAGGGAATGACAGAGACACGGAGTGTGTTACACAGGGAGTGTCAGAGACACAAACTGTGTTACACAGGGAGTGACAGAGACACCGAGTGTGTTACACAGTGAGTGACAGAGGCAAGGAGTGAGTTACACAGGGAGTGACCGAGGCAAGAATTGAGTTACACAGGGAGTAATGGGACATGGAGTGTATTACTCAGGGAGTAACAGAGACACGGAGTGTGTTACACAGGGAGTAACAGAGACACGGAGCGTGTTACACAGGGAGTGACAGAGACACGGAGTGTGTTACACAGGGAGTAACAGAGACACAGAGTGTGTTACACAGGGAGCAACAGAGACACAGAGTGTGTTACACAGGGATTGACACATGCGTGGAGTGTGTTACACAGGGAGTAAAAGAGACACAGAGTGTTTTATACAGGGAGTGACAGAGGCACAGAGTGTGTTACACAGGGAGTGAGAGAGACACGGAGTGTGTTACATAGGGAGTGACAGAGGCGCAGAGTGTGTTACACCGGGTGTGACAGATACACGGAGTGTGTTACACAGGGAGTAACAGAGACACGGAGTGTGTTACACAGGGAGTAACAGAGGCACAGAGTGTGTTACACAGGGTGTGACGGAGACACGGAGTGTGTTACACAGGAAGTGACAGTGACACGTATTGTTTTACAAAGGGAGTGACAGGCACGGAGTGTGTTACTCAGGGAGTGACAGATGCAAGGAACGTGTTACACAGGGAGTGACAGGCACGGAGTCTGTTATTGTATAATTGATAGTCATTGATGCATGGCAGCACAGAAGGGGGCCTGTTGACTCATTGGGCTGAATTTTCCGTTCGTCCAGCTGGTGGAGCTGACCCAATGGTGGGTGGGTGTGGACCTGATCGCCACCAGTTGCCCCACCATTTTACGTGGGCGGGTCAATTTAGGCCCGCGCAGTGTGACATCCAGCAGGAACGGCTATGTGGTTCCTGTTTGAGTGGGTGGGGGGGGGGGGGGGGGTTCCCTTAAAATCGAGGGTGCCCTCTTTCACACAGGCACACGGAAGTGCGCCCATCTCCCTGAGGCTAAGTGCAGCCTCAGG
Source organism: Isurus oxyrinchus (assembly GCA_026770705.1). Taxonomy (NCBI): domain Eukaryota; kingdom Metazoa; phylum Chordata; class Chondrichthyes; order Lamniformes; family Lamnidae; genus Isurus; species Isurus oxyrinchus. Next base: position 9,783,868 of record JANJGN010000030.1, on the reverse strand, counting down.
GTGATCGCCTGGACTTTGAAAAATATTAAAAATAGAGAAAAAAAATCCCTCACATGTCCCCATCGGGTGACAATGTCACATGAGATGGGACATGTTCATAATTTACAGAATAACTTTATTAAAATTTTTAAAACCCTGCATGAAACCTCGTCCCGCCGCTGGATGCGGTTTCATGTTTTCTCTATTTGCCGCTGTGGTTCCTGGCCAAAGCACTAAACCTTAAGGTTGGACGGGCAGGTCCTTCAATTGGTTAAATGATCCTGTCAATGGCCTCTATTGGCCAGTGACAGGTCGGCGAGCCTGCAGCTGATTTAGCTGCGACCCCGCCTTCCTGAACATTTCACTGGGGCGGGGTGACATCGGGCGTTCTGCCTGACATCATCCCGCGTCGGCGATCAGGCCCCATCTCCCGCTCGACAACAGTAAAATCCTGCCCATTGAATCATTGCTGGCTCCCCAGCAGAGCAATCCAGTCAGTCTCAATTCCCTGCTGTATCCCTATAGCCCTGCAAGTTCATTCCCTCCAAGTTCCCATCCAATTCCCCCCTTTTGAAATCACTGACTGTCTCAGTTCCCACCCACCCTCATAGGCAGCGAGTTCCAGGCCATTAGCACGGGCTGTGTAAAAATGTCCTTCTGTCCCTGTCGCCTCTTACCCAAAACCTGGAATCTGTCCCCCTAATCCTTGGACCATCAACTGATAGATGCAGCTTCCCTTCCTCTATCTTATCCAAACCTGTTATTATCTTGTCCGCCTCTGTCAAATCTCCCCTCGACCTGCTTTGCTCCACGGGGAACAACCCCAGCTTCCCCAACCCAACCTCGTAGCTAAAACACCCCAGTCCCTGAAACCGTTCTACTGAACCTTCCCTTCGCCATCTGAAGGACTCTCACATCCTCTCTAAACTATGGTCGCCAGAACCAGACACAATTGTGGCCCAACCAAATCTTTATAAAGCTTCAGCATAACCTGACATGCATTATTTTGTCCATCAGATTCAATATCTCCGTCATCACCCAATAAGCTCAGCCTGTGGTTCGGCAACATTTTGCCTCGGTTGGTATCTAACCCCTACCAGAAAAATCTCCTCCTTAAAGAGGAATGTGTTATTTGGAGAGTGTGTAAAGGGCATTGTGTTATGTAGTGCGTTATATAAAGAGTAACAGAAGCTAGGAGTGTATAATTTTTAGAGTAACAGAGGTTTATCCATGTTTTAGACTCAGGGCAGAATTGTCCCAGATTTGCACTAAGTGTGGTAGAGGGCAGGTAAAACAACATTTTCATCACCATTGTGTCTTGGGAGGCGGTGGCAGTGGTGGTCGGTGCCAACGCTGCACAGGAGAGGTCAGCCATCCAGTGCAGATTGAGGGTGAATGATCTCATCCATACTGCCAGGGTAAGGCAACCATCTCATCGCTCTAAACTCTCACACTCACAAGCCCATCACACATTCACTGGCATCTCACTCACTGCCAGCTCAAGGGACATCACCACTCACTCTCTCTCACACACCCTCACATCTCCACCTGGCCTCATCTCCTCTGGAGACTGCCTCCTCAGCCCTCACCCTCTTGAGGCCAATTGCACAGATCAACATGTGCCCCCCCCACACACACACACACACACACACACACACAAACACACACCCCGGGATACCCCCTTCCCCAGTACAACCTTCATCCAGCAGCGTCTTCCCTTGCCTGAGGCCCCTTCTCCCCCTTCCCCAAGCAAGCCCTAGCCCAGCAGCCATTGAGAAGCCACCCACATATGGCTGATCTGGTGGGCAGAGACTTGCCCGTCATGTGGTGCTGGGTCTGTGAAGCCTGGCACTGATGTCTGCGAGGGCTGACTTGAAGTCCAGGGTGAAGTGCAGCCTGCCGGGTGCCTTTCACTCATGCTTTGTTGTGAAACGCGTTGGCTTGTTTCCCCACAGGTCGGGCGGACAGTCCAGTGGGAGGTGGTGGGGGGGGGGAGGAAGGGGACCGGTGGGGGATGAGTCCAGAGGGCTGGCCTTTTACTGCAGATGTTTTACAGTGAGGCTCAGCGACATCCAGTGGCAGGAAACACAACCACTATTAAGAGGCAGAGCAGACAATCACAAACTGCTTTCATGACATGGTGAAACTGATTTCTGGCCTTCTCACCACATTGTCCACTCAGGCCACTGAACTCAGCCAACGCCATAAATCCCAGCGTCAGTGTCACTGACCTTGGATTTAGTGGTCCATTTCCAGCTCATTTACACAGGGTCCTGGGAGTGTGTCAGTATTTACACAGGGTCCTGGGAGTGTGTCAGTATTTACACAGGGTCCTTGGGAGTGTGTCAGTATTTGCACAGGGTCCTTGGGAGTGTGTCAGTATTTGCACAGGGTCCTGGGAGTGTGTCAGTATTTACACAGGGTCCCTGGGAGTGTGTCAGTATTTACACAGGGTCCTTGGGAGTGTGTCAGTATTTACACAGGGTCCCGGGGAGTGTGTCAGTATTTACACAAGGTCCCTGGGAGTGTGTCGGTATTTACACAGGGTCATTGGGAGTGTGTCAGTATTTACACAGGGTCCTGGGAGTGTGTCAGTATTTGCACAGGGTCCCTGGGAGTGTGTCAGTATTTGCACAGGGTCCTTGGGAGTGTGTCAGTATTTACACAGGGTCATTGGGAGTGTGTCGGTATTTACACAGGGTCCTGGGAGTGTGTCAGTATTTACACAGGGTCCCTGGGAGTGTGTCAGTATTTGCACAGGGTCCTGGGAGTGTGTCAGTATTTACACAGGGTCCTTGGGAGTGTGTCAGTATTTACACAGGGTCCTGGGAGTGTGTCAGTATTTGCACAAGGTCCTTGGGAGTGTGTCAGTATTTACACAGGGTCCTTGGGAGTGTGTCAGTATTTACACAGGGTCCTGGGAGTGTGTCAGTATTTGCACAAGGTCCTTGGGAGTGTGTCAGTATTTACACAGGGTCATTGGGAGTGTGTCAGTATTTACACAGGGTCCCTGGGAGTGTGTCGGTATTTACACAGGGTCATTGGGAGTGTGTCAGTATTTACACAGGGTCCTGGGAGTGTGTCAGTATTTACACAGGGTCATTGGGAGTGTGTCGGTATTTACACAGGGTCCTGGGAGTGTGTCAGTATTTACACAGGGTCCCTGGGAGTGTGTCAGTATTTGCACAGGGTCCTTGGGAGTGTGCCAGTATTTACACAGGGTCATTGGGAGTGTGTCGGTATTTACACAGGGTCCTGGGAGTGTGTCAGTATTTACACAGGGTCCTGGGAGTGTGTCAGTATTTGCACAAGGTCCTTGGGAGTGTGTCAGTATTTACACAGGGTCCTTGGGAGTGTGTCAGTATTTACACAGGGTCCTGGGAGTGTGTCAGTATTTGCACAAGGTCCTTGGGAGTGTGTCAGTATTTACACAGGGTCATTGGGAGTGTGTCAGTATTTACACAGGGTCCCTGGGAGTGTGTCGGTATTTACACAGGGTCATTGGGAGTGTGTCAGTATTTACACAGGGTCCTGGGAGTGTGTCAGTATTTACACAGGGTCCCTGGGAGTGTGTCAGTATTTACACAGGGTCCTGGGAGTGTGTCAGTATTTACACAGGGTCATTGGGAGTGTGTCGGTATTTACACAGGGTCCTGGGAGTGTGTCAGTATTTACACAGGGTCCCTGGGAGTGTGTCAGTATTTGCACAGGGTCCTTGGGAGTGTGTCAGTATTTACACAGGGTCATTGGGAGTGTGTCGGTATTTACACAGGGTCCTGGGAGTGTGTCAGTATTTACACAGGGTCCCTGGGAGTGTGTCAGTATTTGCACAGGGTCCTGGGAGTGTGTCAGTATTTACACAGGGTCCTTGGGAGTGTGTCAGTATTTACACAGGGTCCTGGGAGTGTGTCAGTATTTACAGAGGGTCCTGGGAGTGTGTCAGTATTTACACAGGGTCCTGGGAGTGTGTCGGTATTTACAGAGGGTCCTGGGAGTGTGTCGGTATTTACACAGGGTCCTGGGAGTGTGTCGGATTTACAGAGGGTCCTGGGAGTGTGTCAGTATTTACACAGGGTCCTGGGAGTGTGTCGGTATTTACAGAGGGTCCTGGGAGTGTGTCAGTATTTACACAGGGTCCTGGGAGTGTGTCAGTATTTACACAGGGTCCCTGGGAGTGTGTCAGTATTTACACAGGGTCCTTGGGAGTGTGTCAGTATTTACACAGGGTCCTTGGGAGTGTGTCGGTATTTACACAGGGTCCTGGGAGTGTGTCAGTATTTACACAGGGTCATTGGGAGTGTGTCAGTATTTGCACAGGGTCCTGGGAGTGTGTCAGTATTTACACAGGGTCCTGGGAGTGTGTCAGTATTTACACAGGGTCCTGGGAGTGTGTCGGTATTTACACAGGGTCATTGGGAGTGTGTCAGTATTTGCACAAGGTCCTTGGGAGTGTGTCAGTATTTACACAGGGTCCCTGGGAGTGTGTCAGTATTTACACAGGGTCATTGGGAGTGTGTCAGTATTTGCACAAGGTCCTTGGGAGTGTGTCAGTATTTACACAGGGTCCTTGGGAGTGTGTCAGTATTTACACAGGGTCCTTGGGAGTGTGTCAGTATTTACAGAGGGTCCTGGGAGTGTGTCGGTATTTACACAGGGTCCTGGGAGTGTGTCAGTATTTACACAGGGTCCTTGGGAGTGTGTCAGTATTTACACAGGGTCCTTGGGAGTGTGTCAGTATTTACACAGGGTCCTTGGGAGTGTGTCAGTATTTACACAGGGTCCCTGGGTGTGTGTCAGTATTTACACAGGGTCCTTGCGAGTGTGTCGGTATTTACAGAGGGTTCCTTGGGGTGTGTCAGTATTTACAGAGAAGGTTGATGAACAATGGCAGCCGTTTAAGAAAATAGTTCTTGACTCACAACAAATATATATCCCAGTGAGGAAGAAGGATTCTAGGAAGGGGATAAACCAATCATGGTTAACCAAGGAAGTTAAGGATAGTATCAAATTGAAAGAAAAATATACAATGTGTCAAAGGTTAGTTATAAGCCCGAAAATTTGGAAAGTCTTAAAAACCAACAAAAGATCACCAACAAAATAATAAAGAGGGAGAAAATAAACTTTGAGGGTAAACTAGCAAGTAATGTAAAAATGGACAGTAAGAGCTTCTTTAAATATATAAAAAGGAAGAGAGAGGCCAAAGTGAACATAGGCCCCTTAGAGGATGAGGCTGGGGAAATAACAGTGGGGAACCAGGAAATGGCAGAGGAGTTAAATAAATACTTTGCATCAGTCTTCACGGTAGAAGACACTAATAGCTTTCCAAAAATACTAATTAATCAAGGGGCAAAAGGGGGGAAAGAAATAAATACAATAACTATCACTAGAAAAAAAGTACTAGGGAAACTGATGGGCTAAAGGCTGATAAATCCCCTGGACCTGATGGGCTGCATCCTAGGATGTTAAAGGAAGTAGCTACAGAAATAGTGGATGCACTGGTAGTAATCTTCCAAAAATCCTTAGATTCTGGAAAAGTCCCAGAAGATTGGAAAACTGCCAATATAATGCCCTTATTTAAAAAGGGAGGGAGACAAAAACAGGTAACTATAGGCCAGTTAGCTTAACATCTGTCATTGGGAAAACGTTAGACTCTATTATGAAGGATGTAATAGCAGAGCATTTGGAAATATATAATATAATCAAACAGAGTCAGCATGGTTTCATGAAGGGGAAATCATACCCAACAAATTTATTAGAATTCTTTGAGTGGATAACAAACAGGATAGATACAGGGGAACCAGTAGATGTAATATATTTGCATTTCCAAAAGGTGTTTGATAAGGTACCGCACATAAGACTACTTAATAAGAGCCCATGGTGTTGGGGGTAGTATATTAGCTTGGATAGAGGATTGGCTAACCAATAGAAGACAGAGAGTTGGGAAAGGGGGGCACTTTCAGGATGGCAACCTGGAGTGCCACAGGGTTCAGTGCTGGGGCCACAATTATTTACAATATATAATAATGACTTAGATAAGAGAAGTGAATGTACTATTGCCAAGTTCATGGATAACACAAATGCAGGTGGGAAGGCAAGTGGTGAGGATGACACAGAGTCTACAGAGGGATACAGACAGGTTAAGTGAGTGGGCAAAAATTTGGCAGATGCAACATAATGAGGTTGTGCACTTTAGCAGGAAGAATAGAGGAGCTGAATATTATTTAAATGGAGAAAGACTACAGAAAGCTGCAGCACAGAGGGATTTGGGAGTCCCCATGCATGAATCCCAAAAAGCTAGAATCCAAGTTCAACAGGGAATAGGGAAGGCAAGTGGAATGTTGGTCTTTATTTCACAGGGAATGGAATATAAAAATAGGGAAGTCTTGCTAAAACTATACAAGGCACTAGTTAGACCACACCTATAATACTGTGAACAGTTTTGGTCCCCTTATCTAAGGAAAGACATACTGGCATTGGAGGCAGTCCAGAGAAGGTTCACTATGTTGATCCCGGGTATGGAGGGATTTTCTTATGAGGAGAGGTTGGGCCTGTACTCAATGGAGTTTAGAACAATGAGAGGCAATCTTATTGAAACATATAAGATTCTTAGGGGACTTGACAGGGTATTTGCTGAGAGGTTGTTTTCCCTTGTGGGAGGGTCTAGGACCAGAGGGCATAATCTCAGAGTAAAGGGTCACCCATTTGAGACGGAGATGAGGAGGAATTTCTTCTCTCAGCAGCTAGTTAATCTGTGGAATTCTTTACCAGAGAGGGCTGTAGAGACTGGGTCGTTAAGTGTATTCAAGGCTGAGATAGACAGATTTTTAATCAGCGAGGGACTCAAGGGTTACGGGGAAAAGACAAGAAAATGGATTTGAGGATTATCAGATCAGCCATGACCTCATTGAATGGTGGAGCAGACTTGATGAGCTGAATGGCCTCCTTCTGCTCCTAAGGCTTATGGCCTTATGATTGCTGATGGTTGAGAATATCATTGAATAAGTAGAAATTCAGCAGTTTGTAATCACCCTTACGCAGTACAATAGGAGCCACGCCACCACAAGGGCGGTGGTAGAAAGAACCATTGGTCTTCTCAAGATGTACTTCCAATGCCTGGACGGTTCGGGGTCTCACTCCAGTACCCCCCAGATCGTGTGCCGCTGGTAGTGGTTGCTATGCTGCGCTCTCCACAATCTGGCACTGGAAAGGGGGGAACGCAGCGGATGATGAAGACATGCACACGATGAGTCCGAGGATGAGTACACTCAGGAGAACGCTGAGGGGGTAGACACTGACCAAGGCAACCTCCAGGGAGGCAGGGACACTCAAACCTTCAGCTAGCCCACCAAACATGGACCTTCAACACACGCCTGGGCTGCAGGCTCCATACTCGATAACCTGAGAGCAACATCTGCCTGGTTAGGAACATTAACTATGTCCTTGTCAGTAAAGCTCAATGACAAACTGGCCACTCATAACATCATGGGTTCCTGTCCAGCTGCAGAAGTGAAGAATCACCCTGAGCCTTGTTCACAGTTAAAGCATTTAATGTTTTCATAAAACAAAACAGAAAAGAAACTTCATCCACAGGTGTTCAGCTGCAAACCGACTAATAATCGACTAACAGCGGGGCAACAGAAAACCACCAATGAGAAGCTCGTGGTGTGTCTAATGTGCTTACGTTTTTGGGTGCTACGTCTGGGTGCTCCCCTCTTGCTGGCACTGGCATTCGAGACAGCCTGCTCACTCTGTTGCTCTCGATGATCTTGGCGGACGCCCTCTGGCCTGTGGAGCCTGTGCTGGCCCCGCCTGGGAGGGTGTTGCCAGTTCCACAGCTGGCATCTCCCCCGTCACCGCAGTCTCATCAGATGCCAGGGTCACTGGCAGAGGGGCGGAGGAGCTGCTGCCCTCATCCAGAGCGCCCTGAGAGGTGCCCACAGAGACGACAGGCAGCTCGTGCGCCAACGTGAGGTCGCTTCGGACCTTCCTGCTCACCATTGATGGATGGGCACCGAGCTGGGACACTGGGTGAGGCTGAAAGGAAGAACAAGGACATTTGATTCGTTGAAGTCCTGACTCTGTTAATGTTCATGCCCGGCCCCCGGATCAGGATGCGCTCCTCCTTCTGTAATCAGTGGGAGACCCATGTTGGAAGCTGAATTCAGTAAACAGTGGAACGGTTGCACTGACAGATATTGTGATCTCAGTGCACGGCACTCTTATCCCCCACTGGCACCCCAACCTCACCGCTACCAGCTGACCCCGGGCGCAGGGCACCTCTCCAGCTCGAGAGCCTCCTGCTCGGATCTGGTGAGAATAGCCAACTGTGCCTGCCCTCTGCCAGTCCGCACCCGCTCAGAGTTACCGTGTGTGGTCTTCTCCTGAAAAGGAGAGAGGAGCATTGATTAATCCACCTTTAACCTGGATCGCCATCGCAGCCCTTCCACCCCCTCCTGAGTGAAACATCGCAGGGCTCCTGTGAATGATGACCCTGAAGCAGCCGCACACTCACCCCCAGCAGCCAGGGCTGGCCCCCTTGCCCAGATGCTGCCTCTGTAACATTTGCCACCCACACTGCATCGCCCTCCAAAGCAAGGAAACATTACCAGATCGAGTGCCGGGGGCAGCAGATGGGTAGCTGCTTTGCCACCTTGAGGTTCCCCTCCCAGTCAGTCAGCATCCTGACTTTGAAATATTTCAGCGTTCCAGCACTGTGCCTAGGTACAGATCCTTGAGGTCACCCCCAAAGCAGTCCTGTGGGTGTAAGTGCACCACGTGCAGCGGGTACAGCTCAGCACCGCCCTCTCAGGGGCAAATAGGCATGGGCAATAAATGCTGACCCACCCAGCGAAGGCTACATGCTGTAAACGATTCAATGCAGTAACTCTATTCAGAGTTGGTGGGGGAGGCAGTGGGGTGGGGGTTGGTGGGGCAACCTAACCACTGTTGCTAAGTGACCCATGCCAACACGGCACTGACCCTTCCCTATCACAGGAGGGACGTGTAAAATATGAGCGCAAAAAAAAGTCTTTATTTATTTTTTTAATCACTGGTCCGAACCTCATCCCCGCCTGTGGAAGAGGTTTCGCCAAAAATGCAGAGTCCACTTGGCCTCTTCACCTGCCTGACAACTGAACGGCAGCGAAAAAGTCCAAACAACTAGTCGTTTAAGGGCCTTAACAGGCTGATCAGTTGTCAGCCAGCGCGCTGCTGACTCCCACACTCGCCCGCCGGCTGAAATATTGCGCGACTGTGCGATGACGTTGGGATGCTCGCCTGAGGTCATTGGGCGTTATTTTACACTCACTCGGGTCAGGTGCACGTCTGCCTGACAAGCGCCACATTCTGCCCCTGGGCTGCTCTGAGCTGTCTGCTCACAGACTTGGAATCGAACCCAACATCCTCAGTTCTGCACAGTCACAAGGCAGCAGCCAGCGCATTTGCAACCGGTAAGAATTCAAGTCTTTGTCCAGTTCCTACTTCTTGGGGCCAGCTATTTTGACCCTGGACCCTCTGCAGACTGCACACCCTTCTCTGTGAATTCAAGCTTCTGCTTGTTGCTAATTTTTACTGGCTCGTTGATCCCTTTTCACAACCCACATCTCCCTTCTATCACACTGAGGGTGCTGGCTTTGGACTTTATTCCAACAACATGTCACTGCCTGACTACTGCTGGAGGGGCTCACTCACTCAATCCCAGCACCAGAGTGAGGGAGTGACACCGGACTCCACCGGAGACTTTACCGTGGAGTTCCATTGATGTCAGGATTAAGCTGTGTTATGTGGCTCCTCTGGTGCCAGGTTTTGTAGAAATTGTGTAGAAATGTGTAGAAATGTGAAAAGGTTGTGTAGAAATGTGAAATCACAGAACGTCTTCTCTTTCTGCAGGCTCTTCAAGCTCACCAGAAATCCGTTTACTGCACCCTTGACAGCGAGAGAACCAACACCCACGATCATGCCGGAAAAAATAAATCACCAGTGGTGCGTCTAACCTTTTGAACCTTAAACCTTGCTGAAAGGAGGGACATGTTGCTGAAATCTTTCACCTTGAGTTCACCGGGACAAACACAAGAATGCCAAATTTCAAACAATCACCATAATTTATACTACAGGAGTAAAGGGTGCTGCTATGTTGACAAGTCAACTCTGATTGGCTGAGGCGTTGACATAGGGAAAGCAATGGGCTATAGGCTCCCCAAGCAACCGGATAGTTTAAGAAAAGATTCAGGTTGCTTTTGTTTGCAGAAAACAGGCCCCCGTGTATGAATGGATCACTTTGAGCAGGTATAAATGAGCCACATTATGAGATTACCTGGTTATCCTCTTATCTGGGGACCTGTTCTCCACAAACAAAAGGAGTGTGTTCAAGCCTTGCACCTTTGTGGAATTACTTTGGAGTGTGGGGAGCTGGTAGTTCCCTATTGCTTTCTCCATGGCAACACTTCAAAGATAACTTGCTAACCAATCAGCAGTTTTTTCTCCTGTACAATAAATTATTGTGATTGTTTGAAATTTGGCAATCTTGCATTTGTCCTAATGAGTACAAGATGAAAATCTTCAGCAACATGTCTCCCTTCACCACAATATTCATATTCTGTAATACCAGGCGACTGCTTTTAAACCTTGTTCCAGTCATTTCTTATCGCTCTCAGGATAATGGTGTCATTGGCAAGACCAGCATTTATTGACCATCCCTAGTAGGTGAATGTGTCTGTCTAGGTGGTCTCACTGCCTGGTGGACGTGTCTGTCTGGGCGGTCTCACTGTCCAATGGATGTGTTTGTCTGGATGGTCTCACTGTCCAGTGGATGTGTCTGTCTGGGCAGTCTCACTGTCCAGTGGATGTGTCTGTCTGGATGGTCTCACTGTCCAGTGGATGTGTCTGTCTGGGCGGTCTCACTGTCTTGTGAATGTGTCTGTCTGGGTGGTCTCACTGTCCAGTGGATGTGTCTGTCTGGGTGGTCTCACTGTCCAGTGGATGTGTCTGTCTGGGCGGTCTCACTGTCTTGTGAATGTGTCTGTTTGGGTGGTCTCACTGTCCCGTGAATGTGTCTGTCTGGATGGTCTCACTGTCCAGTGAATGTGTCTGTCTGGGTGGTCTCACTGTCCAGTGGATGTGTCTGTCTAGGTGGTCTCACTGTCCAGTGAATGTTTCTGTCTGTGTGGTCTCACTGTCCAGTGGATGTGTCTGTATGGGCGGTCTCACTGTCTTGTGAATGTGTCTGTTTGGGTGGTCTCACTGTCCTGTGAATGTGTCTGTCTGGATGGTCTCACTGTCCAGTGAATGTGTTTGTCTAGGTGGTCTCACTGTCCAGTGAATGTGTTTGTCTGGGTGGTCTCACTGTCTAGTGGATGTGTCTGTCTGGGTGGTTTCACTGTCCAGTGAATGTGTCTGTCTGGGTGGTCTCACTGTCCAGTGAATGTGTCTGTCTGGGTGGTCTCACTGTCCAGTGACTGTGTCTGTCTGGATGGTCTCACTGTCCATTGGCTGTGTCTGTCTGGGTGATCCCACTGTCCCATGAATGTATCTGTCTGGGTGATCTCACTGTCCCATGAATGTGTCTGTCTGGGTAGTCTAGTGTCCAGTGGATGTGTCTGTCTGGGTGGTCTCACTGTCCAGTGGATGTGTCTGTCTGGGTGGTCTCACTGTCCTGTGAATGTGTCTGTCTGGGTGGTCTCTGTCCAGTGGATGTGTCTGTCTGGGTGGTCTCACTGCCTGGTGGATGTGTCTGTCTGGGTGGTCTCTGTCCGGTGGAAGTGTCTGTCTGGGTGGTCTCACTGTCCTGTGAATGTGTCTGTCTGGGTGGTCTCGCTGTCCTGTGACTGTGTCTGTCTGGATGGTCTCACTGTCCATTGGATGTGTCTGTCTGGGTGATCCCACTGTCCCATGAATGTATCTGTCTGGGTGATCTCACTGTCCCATGAATGTGTCTGTCTGGGTGGTCTAGTGTCCAGTGAATGTGTCTGTCTGGGTGGTCTCACTGTCCAGTGAATGTGTCTGTCTGGGTGGTCTACTGTCCAGTGAATGTGTCTGTCTGGGTGGTCTCACTGTCCAGTGGATGTGTCTGTCTGGGTGGTCTCACTGTCTAGTGGATGTGTCTGTCTTGGTGGTCTCACTGTCCTGTGAACGTGTCTGTCTGGGTGGTCTCATAGACGGACTGATTGGATTATGGCTCAGAGGTGCGAGAGGCAGCTGGTGTGGGACGTGGGAAAAGTCCCATTGGTTCTGTAAGGATCAAACTGTCTACATTTGGGACAGAGTAAAGGGAGGCTGGGCTGGTTTCCCAGCCGCCTCTTCCCAGCTAGTGCAGAGAGACTGAGGCCGGCTTTGGGTGCTTCACTGACCCACTGAGATTAGCTAACTCCACAGCGATCCAGAATTGATCTCCGGATCGACTAGATTCTTCCACTCTGGGAGTGACGCCACCCGCAGGGAGATCCTGGCCGGATCATCGAACACTAACATTGTTTCTCTCCCCTCCCTGTTTGCAAAGGCAGGGTACTGAGGATTGTTTTTATTTATTCACAGGAAGCTGGGGCCAACGCTGAGGCTTACGACAGCGTTTACGAGAGTTTCTGAAGACAGTTCCCACGAGAAATGGAACAAGCACAGCCCCCAACCACCCTCGCCCCCAGCAGCGACCATGACTCTCCAGTATACCCTGTGGGGCATTGCACACGCTGTGCTCCCCAGTCACACCCTGATATTCCGACACTGGCACACAGGTTCCCTCCTCCATCTCCAAAAGCGATTGCCCGCCTCTCTTTGGGGCAGATAGATTCCCCGGGGCATTGGTGCAGTCAGAGACTCATGGACGTTTACAGCACAGAAGGAGGCCATTCAGCCCATTGTGTCCACACAGGTCAACAAAGACCTGACTACACTAATGCCATTTTCTAGCACTTGGTCCATAGCCCTGGGGCTGCAGGGCATGTTCCACTCACTTTCACAACCCAATTCCATTCAAAGTCTTCATATTTTATTTTCATAAAATTAAATTGACTGTAGATGTACGGAGACACACATATACACGCAGATAGACTTACACTTCCACACAAGGAGGCAAAGTGCATACACACGCTCGCTTACACACATATCATTTGCTGCCATGCTTTCAGCTGCCTGGGCAACCCCCACTCTCTCTCCAAACCTGTCCTCTCCCCCAATCTCTGCACCTCATCCAAAAACCCAACTCCTTAGCCAAGCCTTTATTTCAATGATGCCTCTGGGAAGCTGCCAATCCCATGACCGCTACCACCTAGAAGGACAAGGGCAGCAGAGAGATGGGAACACCACCACCTGGAAGTTCTCCTCCAAGTCACTCACCATCCTGACTTGGAAATATATCACCGTTCCTTCAGTGTCACTGGGTCAAAATTCTGGAACTCCCTCCCTAACAGCACTGTGGGTGTACTTACACCACATGGACTGCAGCGGTTCAAGCAGGGAGCTCACCTCCACCTTCTCAAGGGCAACTAGGGATGGGCGATAAATACTGGCCCAGCCAGCGAAACCCACGTCCCATAAATGAATTTTGAAAAGGCACCTTGAGACATTTTTCTATATTAAAGATGTTACTTTAAATGAAGCTTGTTGATGTCTTGAAGTGACAACTTTTCCAAACTGTCACCCTGTGGCTTCAACAGTTCACGGCCCAGAAGCAGTAAGTGTCCAGCAATAGCCAGAGGGAGAAGGGAGACCCGCTGCAGCAGAGTGGGGGGGGGTTCAAAGTTTCGAGAGCTAGAAGGACAGAAGTAATCTCCCTGTGGACATGGGTGGGGCTGCGACATGCGACCGAAGCTGCTCTCTGTTGTTACTGGGGACAGACTGAGGAGATTTCAAGCAGACCACGGGTTGGCTAAGCTCTCCTGCCCGCCCAATGCCAGCGGCCAGAAACCTGGACCAATTGGCAGTTCATGTTGCAGTAATATTCCCCATCCGACTGCCGATCAGAGAAAGAGACCTGGCGCTGGGGGTGTTGCAGGGGAGGAACAGAGGGAGTCAGGAGGTGGATTGATTTTTTTTTTGCCAAAAATATACTTCATTCATAAACTATCTAAAAGTGCAATCCAAACGTGTCAAATTGGACGTTAGGGAAAGTGCAATAATATTCAACTTTTCTCCAAAGACCATGTTCATGCTGAAGTGCCTCAATATAAGAGTGGTACACGTGATATATACAATATACATCCAGTGTGAGTCGTACAGTCCGAGGGGGTCTATACAATTCCCAGTCCCTCGGTGCCCTATGGCTGAAAGGTCTTAGACAGCGACCTTTCCCCATTGCGCCTTTGCAGCGGCTGCCCCAAGCTTTAGTGCGTCCCTCAGCACGTAGTCCTGGACCTTGGAATGTGCCAGTCTGCAACACTCGGTCGGGGACAACTCTTTGCGCTGGAAGACCAACAAGTTTCACCGAGTTGATGATCCTCCAGCTTCAGTTGATGTTTGTCTCGGTGTGTGTCCCTGGGAACAGCCCGTAGAGCACAGAGCTCGGGATGAACCTTGACAAAAAAACCACTGCATCTCTCTCTCCAGACCTTCTTTCAGAAGACAAATTAATGTCCCTCCTGGCCCCACAGACATCAGCACCCCATAATTGGAGTGGTTTCCCGAGTCTCCTTTATAGCTCGGGCAGTGGGCTCTTCTACATCCCGTGACAACAATTGCTACTTATAAAATTATCCCGGGCCCCCTGTTAATGTCGGTGGACCCCAATTTGTTTTACATAGAATGTACAGCTCAGAAACAGGCCAACTGGCTATATGATGAAGAAATTAGAATATGAGAATAAACTAGCAAAGGATATAAAAAAAGACAGTAAATGCTTCTAGTAGTCCATAAAAAGGAAGAGAGTAGCTAAAATAAACATTGGTCCCTCAGGGAGGAAACTCGGGAATTAATGAGAAGCAAGGAAGTGGCAGAGGCTTTGAACAAGTATTTTCTATCTGTATTCACTGTAGAAGAATTTAAAAGCATCGCAATAATAGTGGGAAAATTAAGGCCCCAAAGGGAGGAGGAACATAAACAACCGTGATCATGCTACAGAAAATGTACTAGGAAAACTAACGGGACTGGAGGCTGACAAGTCCACTGGAATTGATGGCCTGCAACCTAGGATCCTAAAAGGAGTGGCTGCCGAGATAGAAGATGCACTGCCTGTAATCTTCCCAAATTCCCTAGATTTTGGAAAAGTCCTAGTGGATTGGAAAACTGTAAATGTAACACCCTATTCAAGGAGGGAGACAGAAAGCAGGAAACTACTGGCCAGGTGGTCTAACACCTATCGTTGGGAAAATGCTGCAATCCTGTTGTTCTGCCTCTGTTCTTGGGAGGTGGAGATGTGTCATAAGCCACCTCTTCAGCAGATAGCCCTTGTCACCCAGCAGCCATCCATCTAGCCGGGCTGGAGCACTGAAGGGCCTCGGCACCAGGGAGTGTCTGAGGATGTAGGCGTCTTGGGACCTGCCTGGGTACCTTGCACAGACTTGTAGAATCAGCATCCTGTGGTCACACACTATCTGCACGTTCATGGAGTGAAATCCCTTCCTGTTGACGAAGGCACCCGGCTGACGCTTGAAGGCCACGTGAGTGCAGTCAACTGTACCCTGGATACGGGGGAACCCAGTAATCTCTGCAAACCGTCTGGCTCGCTCAGCCTGGCTGAGCTTCTGTTACCAGCTTGACACAACTGTGGACAGCTGATTGGGAGACTCCACACAGATCCCCCCACTGACCCCTGGAAAGAGCTGGTGGTATAGAAGTTGAGGGTTACTGTGAACTTCAGAGCCACTGGCATGGGGTGTCCACACAGCTGGAGCTGATCTCAGGTCCAATCATCTGACAAATGGGGGTCACTGTCTCCCTGGAGAAGCAGAACCTCCTTTGGCCGTGCACCTCAGACATATTGAGGTAGCTGCATCGCTGCCTGTAAACCCTGGCAGCAGGATAGTGGTGTCTTCTATGGCCCCCTCCGCCTTGAACTACCTGGTGGCCCTGCACCCCTTGTGCCTGCGCCTCTGCTCCCACAGGTCCCTCCCCTGGAAGTTGCATTAGGAAACCTGGCATCTTCTCCCTTCTGCCCCTCTTTTCCTCCTCAGAGGAGGTGCATCCAGCGGAGACCACAATCCCCATTCCCAGGGTAACAGAAGGCTGTCTGATACCTGGAAGGGTCCACATGGTCTGAATCCTCTCGGGCCTTGGAGGCACCAATGACTCCTGAAATGAAGCCTGGAAATGCTAAGAATGAAGCCTCGAACAGAGATGAAGCTGACAAGTACCAATAAGTCACCAGAAGCAAACAAGCTCCCAAGACCCTCACACTGGCAATGCTGCTGACCCTTTTTATCCTGCCCTTGGGATGAGGTTTTGCAAATTATTGGCTGCCTGCCCACCCATTTTTCATGTGTGATGAGTGTGAAATCGCATGGGCAATTTGAAATCTTGGTCTTTTGCCTTTTTAATTGCTTTAACTGGCCTCTGAATAGACGGCAGGTAGGGCTCAGACACCCGTGGGTGCCGGCTGACTGAAATATCGCCCGATGATGGTTGGGATGCTCGGCTGATGTCGTCTCGCGCGATTTCACATCCAATCGAGTCGGGCGCACGGCTGCTGGATCAGTGTATAATTGTGGCCCATAAGATTCTGAGCCACCTTGACAGGTGAGATGCTGAGGGGATGTTCCCTCTTACGGGGGAATCTAACACAGACAGCACGGCCTCCCAGTCCTTCCTGACCTCTATCACGGAGGTCTTAGACGAGAGTACACGGGAGAGTCTGGACAAACGCTAACTCCTGACGAACTGACTGAGGCCCTTGAGTCCTTCGAGAAGAGTAAAACTCCCGGAAGCGACGGCTTGCCGGCGGAGTTGTATTCGGCTCTGTGGGACTGGATCGGCCCAGACCTGCTAGAAGTGTACGAGAGTATGCTCCTGGCCAGCAGTATGTCAGAATCCATGAGGAAAGGCATTATCACCCTCATCTACAAGCACATGGCGGAAAGGGAGGAAATTAGAAATTGGCGACCCATTTCACTGTTGAATGTGGATAATAAGATTCTGTCCAAGGTCATCGCCAATCGGGTCAAATCCGCTCTGGAGTTGGTGATCCACCCTGACCAGACCTGCACTGTGCCGGGCAGGAAGATCTCTGACAGCCTCGCGCTGCTCAGGGATACGATTGCCTATGTACAGGACAGGGGTGTGGACACCTGCCTCATCAGCCTGGATCAGGAGAAGGCCTTTGACAGAATATCGCACACCTACATGGTGGATGTACTCTCCAAAATGGGGTTTGGGGAGGGAATTCACAATTGGATCCAACTGCTCTACACTAACATCAGTAGCGCAGTCTCAATCAATGGGTGGGAATCAGAAAGCTTTCCTATTAAATCTGGAGTCAGGCAAGGCTGCCCTCTCTCCCCTGTCCTGTTTGTGTGTTGCATAGAACCCTTTGCTGAGTCCATCTGGAAGGATCTGGGCATAAGAGGAGTGAAGATCCCAGGCAGTGAAGTCACTCAGATCAAAGTCTCCCTGTACATGGACGATGTCGCCATCTTCTGCTCGGATCCGCTGTCGGTGCGCAGACTGATCCACATCTGCGACCAGTTCGAACTGGCCTCGGGAGCCAACGTAAATCAAGGAAAGAGCGAGGCCATGTTCTTTGGGAACTGGGCTGACCGATCCTTTGTCCCCTTCACTGTCAGGGCTGACGGCCTGAAGGTGCTGGGGATATGGTTCGGAGGGACCAGGACATGTGTTAGAAACTGGAAGGAGTGAGTGTCTATGGTGAAAAGGAAACTGGGCATGTGGGAGCGATGCTCCCTCTCCATTGCGGGTAAGAACCTGGTCATCAGGTGTGAGGCACTCTCACTGTTGCTGTACGTGGCGCAGGTCTGGCCCATTCCAGACTCCTGCGCGATGGCGATCACCCGAGCAAACTTCCGCTTTATCTGGAGGTCGAAAATGGATCATGTTCGCAGGGATGCGATGTACAAGCCTCTAGATAAAGTGGCAAAAAACATGCCCAACATCACCCTCATACTGATGGCCATCTTTGTGTGTGGCTGCATCAAGCTATGCGTAGACCCTCGGTACATAAACACCAAGTATCTCTACGTGCTGAGGTTCTACCTGTCCCCGGTGTTGTGAAGGATGGGTCTGGTCACGCTGCCGTGGAACGCTCCAAGTAGTTGGACTGTGCCGTACCACCTGTCCCTGGTGGGAAAATTTATGCAGAGAAACACCTTTGACCACAAGTCCATCAGGCAGTGGTCGGGACGTAACGTCTTAAAGGCCCTGAGGGAAAAAGAGAGGGTGGATCCTGTGGGATGGTTCCCCGAGCAGACTGACAAAGTCATTTAGCAGAATGCCTCATCGCCAGAACTTTCCAGCAAGCACCAAGATGTAGCTTGGCTGGCGGTGAGAAAGGCCCTCCCTGTCAGATCCTTCCTACACACCAGGAGTCTCACCCCCTCTGCACGTTGCCCTCGAGGTGGCTGTGGTGGGGAAGAGACTGTTGTTCACCTCCTTGTGGATTGTGTCTTTGCAAAGAAGGTCTGGAGAGAGATGCAGTGGTTTCTGTTGAGGTTCATCCCGAGCAGTTCTGTGACACAGGACTCTGTGCTCTACGGGCTGTTCCCAGGGACACACACCGAGACAAACATCAACTGCAGCTGGAGGATCATCAACTCGGTGAAAGACGTTCTTTGGTCTGCCCGAAACTTGTTGGTTTTCCAGTGCAAAGAGTTGTCCCTGACCGAGTGTTGCAGACTGGCACATTCCAAGGTCCAGGACTACGTGCTGAGGGACACAGTAAAGCTTGGGGCAGCCGCCACAAAGACTCAATGGGGAACGGTCGCTGTCTAAGACCTTTCAGCCACAGGGCACTGAGGGACTGCGAACTGTATAGACCCCTCGGGCTGTACAGCTCAAAATGAATGTCTGCCAATGATTGTAATATTCATTATCTGTACTGATACACCTTGTGATTCATGCTGTAAAAGTTGAACCTGATTGTATTTTTGTAATGGTGATTTTGAAATGGTTCGAAATGTTTTTGAAGATTTATGATAAAAGTATATTTTTGCAAAAAAAAGACCTTCATCGCGTTTCTGCCAGGGAAAGAGCAATGGCTATAACCAGTCGAACTCCTTACCATGGGGTACCTAACACCATCCGAGTCATGGCGAAAGGCAGCGAGCAAGGAACAGGAATGGATGGGACCTTCTTCACCAAGAGGATCCTATTCAAGCTGTGTGGTTTCAAGGCTGCGGAGATCTACTGCCTACAGGATTTCCCCAGCGCTG
Organism: Isurus oxyrinchus; assembly: GCA_026770705.1. Classification (NCBI taxonomy): domain Eukaryota; kingdom Metazoa; phylum Chordata; class Chondrichthyes; order Lamniformes; family Lamnidae; genus Isurus; species Isurus oxyrinchus. The sequence goes on along the minus strand of JANJGN010000030.1, from coordinate 9,764,585 downwards.
GATTTTTTGATGTGACTTTCAAGCAAGTGGCAGCTTGCGTCAAACTCCTGAAGGTGTTTGAGGAAAAGAAAGACCTGCCAGAAATGAAGATCCTGATGGCGGAGCCGCTCTTTGCTCTGCCGTTGCAACGAGAACGGGTTGCGACGGTGCATCTGTACAACCCCCACGTCCCTGTCGCTGACGTGCTCACGTTCCTTACCAGGTACTTCGATAAGGTTGGGAGCTGCACCGCGGTTAGAGATGATTTGGGGATCTGGACATGTAAACGCCAGGTTAAGGTCACGCTCAAGACCGACGGTAAGGGAGCCGTTTTCCACCCTCCTTCCAGATTCGTTATCGGGGGAAGCCGTGACTACCTTGTCTACGCTGGGCAACACAAACTTTGTCGCTCATGCTGCAAGTCTGGTCATGTGGCGGCCAACTGCAGCTCCGCCATCTGCAAGAACTGCAAACAGGAAGGGCACCAGACAAAGGACTGCAAACAGACTAAGTGCTGCAACCTGTGTGGTGAGGCAGGTCACCTCTACAGGACCTGCCCCAAACGCTGCCTCACTTATACACAGGCAGCCAAAGCCAACGAGGGGGAAGCAGAGGAAATGCCTCGTGTCACTCCAACCACCAAGGCCCCCAGGGAGAACAACGGGACAAAGGAGGACACACAGAGAGACAAGGTGGAGGAAAAGATTGGGGCAACAGACGGCCAATCAACAGCACTGCCCCCTGAACCTCCCACTCCTCAGGAGAGCGAATCAATGGAGGAGGAGGAGGCAGCAGTGGGAAAGCAGCAGGGGGAGTGACAGCTGGTGAAGAGAGCCAAAAGGAAGAAGGGGCTAAGAAGGGACCAAGCCACTTCCCAGACAAGTGGCAAGAGGCGTCTCCCATCCGACACGGATGACAAGAGCAGCAGCTCTTCGGACGAAGAAGGGAAAGGGCGGCATCTACAGAAGAAGCGGCAAAACACTAGGGAGTTGGAGGACGAGACACCCGAGCTCCAGAACATTGGAGACAATGAGGAGACCAGCGCACCCCAACTTTGCCCACAACCCGAAGAGGCCAGTGTACCCCAGCCCCAGGAATCTGGGAACAGTGAGGCGCTCAGCGCACCCCAGCTCCGGGAAGCTGGGAGCAGCAACACCCCAGAGGGGGAGAGGATTGGAGAAGCTTCTCCAACAGAGGACATTTCAAACCCCGCTCTCTGCACGGACCCCCAGATGCCACCCGAGCAGAACATCTCCAATGGGGAGGTTCAGGACGCTTTCCTCAGCCCATCCAAAGTGAGACAATTTGTGAACACTACGGGCATGAAGGAGCAGACCAAAGGTCTGGAACTCTCAGAGGCAACAGGTTTGGTAAGAGACTAACTGCTTTAAAATGGGTGTAAAGATTGTATCCATAAATGTGCGTAGCATCAAATCTACTACGCAATGCGTTGTGACCTTGGACTACCTTGCCAAGGTCAAAGCTGACCTGTTGTTTCTGCAGAAGTGTGCGATACCGCACCTCAGCTCCTACAGGCAATGGTCACCATGGTGGGTCCCATGGGCCATCAATCTGGTCGGGAGGAAACGACTCTCATTCCTCCGGCCTGGGGATTCTGCTGCGGGGAGGCAGCTTCACCGTCTCCCAGGTTAAGGAGGTGGTGGGCGGGCGCCTCCTCGTAGCAGACGTAATGTACAAGGATGCTCCACTCCAGTTATTAACGTCTACGCCCCGTCACAAGGGGCCGAGCGGCTGGAGGTTTGTCAGCAGCTCCCACTGCTGCTGGTGACCTCCAGGCCGGTCATTCTGGGCGGTGACTTCAACTGAATCATCGATGCGGCTGGACGATCCAGCAGGGCCGATAGCAGATTGGACGCTACGTCCAGATCCCTGATGGAAACAGTTAAGGATGCCAAGCTGCACGACGTCTTCAGCAATCCTGCAGACGGAGCGCAGCATAGATACACCTGGTCACGGCCAGACGGGTCCGTCTGTTCCAGGATAGATTTCCTGTTTGTGTCCCGTGCATTCACAGTCAGATCCACCAACGTCAAGCCGGTGTTCTTCTCTGACCACTGCCTCCTACTGGCTGACTGTCACTTAGAGGAAGACCAGAGGGTTGGCAGGGGGGCATGGAAGCTAAACGTGCAACTGCTGACCCCAGAGAACATTGAGGAGCTCAAGAGGGATTACAAAGGTTGGGGAACCATGAAACCCCTCTTTGAGTCACTGACACACTGGTGGGAAGCGATCAAGGGAAACATCAAGAGGTTTTTCATCCTCAAAGGCACCCAGAAAGCTAGAAAGGAACAGAGGGAAATGTCCCGACTCCAGAAAAACATGCAGAACCTGCTCCGGCTGCAGTCGATGGGGGTCGATGTCAAGGAGGAACTCCAAGAGGTGAAGAGCCAGCAAGCCTCGCTCTTTGCCTCAGAGGCCTCCAAGATCATCTTCCGTTCCAGAGTCCGCTCCGTGGAGCAGGATGAGACGTGTTCACGGTTCTTCTTCCAAAAGTTACACAGAGAGAGCTCTGTGATCAGCAGCCTGAAGGAAGAAGACGGCTCAGTAAAGTCATCACAGTCCCACATTTTGAGGATCAGCAAATCCTTTTATGCCGGATTGTATGAGGTGAAGCCCACAGACAGCACGGCCTCCCAGTCCTTCCTGTCCTCTATCACGGAGGTCTTAGACGACAGTACACGGGAGAGCCTGGACAAAGCGCTAACTCCTGATGCACTGACTGAGGCCCTTGAGTCCTTCAAGAAGAGTAAAACTCCCAGAAGCGACGGCTTGCCGGTGGAGTTGTATTCGGCTCTGTGGGACTGGATGGGCCCAGACCTGCTAGAAGTGTACGAGAGTATGCTCCTGGCTGGCAGTATGTCAGAATCCATGAGGAAAGGCATCATCACCCTCATCTACAAGCACAAGGGGGAAAGGGAGGAAATTAGAAATTGGCGACCCATTTCACTGTTGAATGTGGACTATAAGATTCTGTCCAAGGTCATCGCCAATCGGGTCAAATCCGCTCTGGAGTTGGTGATCCACCCTGACCAGACCTGCACTGTGCCGTGCAGGAAGATCTCTGACAGCCTCACGCTGCTCAGGGATACGATTGCCTATGTACAGGACAGCGGTGTGGATACCTGCCTCATCAGCCTGGATCAGGAGAAGGCCTTTGACAGAATATCACACACCTACATGGTGGATGTGCTCTCCAAAATGGGGTTTGGAGAGGGAATCTGTAATTGGATACAACTGCTCTACACTAACATCAGTAGCGCAGTCTCAATCAATGGGTGGGAATCAGAAAGCTTTCCTATTAACTCTGGAGTCAGGCAGGGCTGCCCTCTCTCCCCTGTCCTGTTTGTGTGTTGCATCGAACCCTTTGCTGAGTCCATCAGGAAGGATCCGGGCATAAGAGGAGTGACGATCCCAGGCAGTGGAGGCACTCAGGTCAAAGCGTCCCTGTACATGGACGATGTCACCATCTTCTGCTCGGATCCGCTGTCGGTGCGCAGAATGATCCACATCTGCGACCAGTTCGAACTGGCCTCGGGAGCCAAGGCAAATCATGGGAAGAGTGAGGCCATGTTCTTTGGGAACTGGGCTGACCGATCCTTTGTCCCCTTCACTGTCAGGGCTGACGGCCTGAAGGTGCTGGGGATATGGTTCAGAGGGACCAGGGCATGTGTTAGAAACTGGAAGGAGCGAGTGTCTATGGTGAAAAGGAAACTGGGCATGTGGGAGCGACGCTCCCTCTCCATTGCGGGTAAGAACCTGGTCATCAGGTGTGAGGCACTGTCGCTGTTGCTGTACGTGGCGCAGGTCTGGCCCATTCCACATTCCTGTGTGGTGGCGATCACCCAAGCCATCTTCCGCTTTATCTGGAGGTTGAAAATGGATTGTGTCCGCAGGGACACGATGTACAAACCTCTAGATAAAGGGGGTAAAAACGTGCCCAACATCGCCCTCATACTGATGGCCACTTTTGTGTGTGGCTGCATCAAGCTGTGTGTAGACCCTCGGTACGCAAACACCAAGTGTCACTACGTGCTGAGTTTCTACCTGTCCCTGGTGTTGTGAAGGATGGGTCTGGCCACGCTGCCGTGGAACGCTCCAAGTAGTTGGACCGTGCTGTACCACCTGTCCCTGGTGGGAAAATTTATGCAGAGAAACACCTTTGACCACAAGTCCATCAGGCAGTGGTCAGCACGTAACGTTTTAGAGGCCCTAAGGGAAAAGGAGACGGTGGATCCTGTGGGATGGTTCCCCGAGCAGGCTGACAAAGTCATTTGGCAGAATGCCTCATCGCCAGAACTTTCCAACAAGCACCAAGATGTAGCTTGGCTGGTGGTGAGAAAGGCCCTCCCTGTCAGATCCTTCATACACACCAGGAGTCTCACCCCCTCTGCATGTTGCCCTCGAGGTGGCTGTGGTGGGGAAGAGACCGTTGTTCACCTCCTTGTGGATTGTGTCTTTGCAAAGAAGGTCTGGAGAGAGATGCAGTGGTTTCTGTCGAGGTTCATCCCGAGCAGTTCTGTGACACAGGACTCTGTGCTCTACGGGCTGTTCCCAGGGACACACACCGAGACAAACATCAACTGCAGCTGGAGGATCATCAACTCGGTGAAAGACGCTCTTTGGTCTGCCTGAAACTTGTTGGTCTTCCAGCGCAAAGAGTTGTCCCCGTCCAAGTGTTGCAGACTGGCACATTCCAAGGTCCAGGACTACGTGCTGAGGGACGCACTAAAGCTTGGGGCAGCCGCTGCAAAGGCGCAATGGGAAAGGGTCGCTGCCTAAGACCTTTCAGCCACAGGGCACTGAGGGGCTGAGAACTGTAAGGAACCCCTCGGGCTGTACAGCTCAAAATGAATGTCTGCCAATGATTGTAATATTCATTGTTTGTACTGATACACCTTGTGATTCATGTTGTAAAAATTGAACCTGATTGTATTTTTGTAATGGTGATTTGAAATGTTTCAAAATGTTTTGGAAGATTTATGATAAAAGTATACTTTTGCAAAAAAAAAAATTTTTGGAGTGGCGTGGATGGTGGAGCTCCCTCTGTGGGGGGGATGCCATGGTTATGGCATCTCTGGTCCAGCTCCCTAACTATAACATGTCTGTATGAATAGCCACTTTCTATTAATGCACCGTGGATGGTTTGCTGAAAGCTTAGTCTATGGTGTAAGTGACACCTTCCAAGTTGTTTGCAGTTCCGGTTTAGATGGATGAATGAATTCCTCTACTTACTTTAACAGGAGCAGAGGTTCCTTTCAGCCACGATTCCTTGTAGCCTGGCGGTTTCTCCCTCACTCTATCTACCCTTACCGTCATCGAGCCATGGGTCTAAAGCAGAAAATGCCGGCGAAACTCAGCATTTGCCTGGGTGCCTGGGTGGGTGGAAAACAAAGTTAACACTTCGAGTCCCTATGACCCTTCTTCAGAACGCTGCTTTATTCAGAATTACTGCTTTAGACCCGCATGCGAGAATGGTCCGGAAGGTATGAGCCCATGGGATCCAGCACAATTTCGGCAAATCCCAGGATGAAGCAGTCCACTTCCTCCCTGTCGCTTGCCATTTCAACACTCCACCCTGCTCTCCTGCCCACATGTCCTGCTGCATTGTTCCAGTGAAGCCCAACGCAAACTGGAGGAACAGCACCTCATCTTCCGACTAGGCGCTTTACAGCCTTCCAGACTGAATATTGAATTCAACAATTTTAGATCATGAACTCTCTCCTCCATCCCCTCCCCCTTTCCAATCCCACTTTTTGCCATAATTTATAAATTTTTACACTATATTTTTTTCTTTTCCCTCCTGGTTTTAAATTTATTTCATCTCCCCTTTTAGTCCATTTCAATCCCTTCCCCCCACCCACCCACACTAGAGCCATCTGCTACTAGCTTGCTTCCTTTAATGTCCCCATTAGCACATCCTTTAGATAATATCACCACCGTCAACACCCTTTGTCCTTTTGTCTATGACATCTTTGGCAATCTCTTCTTGGCCTCCACCTATCACTGGCCCTCTATCCAGCTCTACCTGTCCCACCCCCTTCTACCAGCTTATATTTCATCTCATTACTATAAGTCTTAGTTCTGATGAAGGGCCATACGGACTCGAAATGTCAACTGTATCCGTCTCCGCAGATGCTGTCAGACCTGCTGAGTTTTTCCAGGTATTTTTGTTTTTGTTCAAAGCAGCCCACTTGTTTGGCACCCCACCCACAAACATTCACTCCCTCCATCACCGACACAGACTGACAGCAATGTGTGTATCATCTACAAGGTTCACTGCAGCAATTCACCAAGGCTCCTTTGACAGCACTTTCCAAACCCACAACCACTACCATCTAGAAGGACAAGGGCAGCAGACACATGGGAACACCACAGCCTAGAAGTTCCCATCCAAGTCACTCACCATCATGATTTGGAAATATATTGCTATTCCTCACTGTCGGGTCAAAATCCTGGACTCCTTTCCTAACAGCACTGTGGGTGTACCTACACTACATGGACTGCAGCGGTTCAAGAAGGCAGCTCATCACCACCTTCTCAAGGGCAATTAGGGATGGGCGCAAAGGGAAAGGTCGCTGTCTAAGACCTTTCTGCCGTAGTGCACCGAGGGACTGGGAACTGTAGAGACCCCTCGGGCTGTGCAGCTCACAATGAATGTATGCAGTGAATATTAATTGTATTATAATTGTATTAAAGCACCTCAGATTGCAACATGATGTGTGTTGATAAGTCCAATCCCATTGTCTGATTGTCTGCATTGATCATATTGAAATGATTGTAATATTCATTGATTGTATTGATGCACCTTGTGATCCATGTGTAAAAGTTGAATCTGATTGTGCTTTTGTGATGGTGATTTTGAAATGGTTTGTAACGTTCTTCCAGATATTTTATCAATAAAGTATATATTTTTAAAAATAAAATGAAATTTTTGGAGTGGCGTGGATGGTGGAGCTCACTCTGTTGGGCGGAGGCCATGGTTATGGCATCTCTGGTCCAGCTCCCTAACTATAACATGTCTGTATGAATAGCCACTGTCTATTAATGCACCGTGGATGGTTTGCTGAAAGCTTAGTCTATGGTGTAAGTGACACCTTCCAAGTTGTTTGCATTCCTGGTTTAGATGGATGAATGAATTCCTCTACTTACTTTAACAGGAGCAGAGGTTCCTTTCAGCCACGATTCCTTGTAGCCTGGTGGTTTCTCCCTCACTCTATCTACCCTTACCATCATCGAGCCATGGGGCTAAAGCAGAAAATGCCGGCGAAACTCAGCATTTGCCTGGGTGCCTGGGTGGGTGGAAAACAAAGTTAACACTTCGAGTCCCTATGACCCTTCTTCAGAGCGCTGCTTTATTCAGAATTACTGCTTTTCTCCCACATGCGAGAATGGTCCGGAAGGTATGAGCCCATGGGATCCAGCGTAATTTTGGCAAATTCCAGGACAAAGCAGCCCAATTTTTTGGCACCCCACCTACAAACATTCACACCCTCCATCACTGACACAGTGACAGCAGTGCGCGTACCATCTACAAGATGCACTGCAGCAATTCGCCAAGGCTCCTTCAACAGCACTTTCCAAACCCACAACTACTAGGTCAAGAAGGATAAGGGCAGCAGATAGATGGGAACACAACAGCCTAGAAGTTCCCCTCCAAGTCACTCACCATCCTGATTTGGAAATAGATCACCGTTCCTTCACTGTCACTGGGTCAAAATCCCGGAACTCCCTCCCTAACAGCACTGTGGATGTAGCTACACCACAAGGACTGCAGCGGATCAAGAAGGCAGCTCACCCCCACCTTCTCAAGGGCAATTAGGGATGGGCAATAAATGCTGGCCCAGCCAGTGACACCCACATCCTGTGAATGAATAAAAAACAAATTGGATCCAAATTGGCTGAGTGTCAGGAGGCAGAGGGTGATGGTGGAATGTTGTTTTTGTGTGTGGATGCCTGTAACATGTGTTGTACCAGAGGGATCAGTGCTGTTTGTAGTGTACATTAATGATTTAGATGTGGCTACAGGAGGCATGATTAATATGTTCACAGATGACACAAAAATTGGTGGTGTTGTAAATAGTGAGGAGGAAAGTCTTGGATGACAGGATGATATAGATGGGCTAGTAAGATGGGCAGAACAGTGGCAAATGGAGTTTAATCCTGAGAAGTGTGAGGTGATGCATTTTGAGAGGACTAACACAGCAAGGGAATACACAATGAATGGCAGGACCCTAGGAAGGACAGAGGATCATAGGGACCTTGGTGTACATGTCCATAGATCCCTGAAGGCAGCAGCACAGGTAGGTAAGGTGGTTAAGCAGGGATATGGGATACTTGCCTTTATTAGCCGAGGCACAGAATATAAGAGCAGGGAGGTTATGTTGGAGTTGTATAAAATGCTAGTCAGGCCACAGCTGGAGTACTGTGTGCAGTTCTGGTCGCCACACTATAGGAAGGATGTGATTGCAATGGAGACGGTGCAGAGGAGATTCACCAGATGTTGCCTGGGCTGGAGTGTTTCAGCTATGGAGAGAGACTGGATAGGCTAGAGTTGTTTTCCTTAGAGCAGAGGAGGCTGAGGGGGGACCTGATGGAGGTGTGCCAAATTGTGAGGGGCATAGATAGTGTAGATAGGAAGAAACTTTTCCCCTTAGCGGAGGTGTCAATAACCAGGGGGCATTGATTTAAACTAAGGCGCAGGAGGTTTAGAGGGGATTTGAGGAAACATTTTTTCACCCAGAGGGTGGTTGGAATCTGGAACACACTGCCTGAGGGTATGATAGAGGCAGGAACCCTCACAACATTTAAGAAGTTAGATGAGAACTTGAAATGCCAGAGCATACAGGGCTATAGGCCAAGTGTTTGAAAATCTGATTAGAATAGATAGGGGCTCCAAAACAAAAACAAAAACAAAAACAGAATTACCTGGAAAAACTCAGCAGGTCTGGCAGCATCGGCGGAGAAGAAAAGAGTTGACGTTTCGAGTCCTCATGACCCTTCGACAGAACTTGAGTTCGAGTCCAAGAAAGAATTGAAATATAAGCTGGTTTAAGGTGTGTGTGTGGGGGGCGGAGAGAGAGAGAGAGAGAGAGAGAGAGAGGTGGTTGTGTAGACAAACAAGCAGTGATAGAAGCAGATCATCAAAAGATGTCAACAACAATAATACAAAAGAACACATAGGTGTTAAAGTTAAAGTTGGTGATATTATCTAAACGAATGTGCTAATTAAGAATGGATGGTAGGGCACTCAAGGTACAGCTCTAGTGGGGGTGGAGGGAGCATAAAAGATTTTAAAATATTTAAAAATAATGGAAATAGGTGGGAAAAGAAAAATCTATATAATTTATTGGGAAAAAAAAGGGGGAAACAGAAAGGGGGTGGGGATGGGGGAGGGAGCTCACAACCTAAAGTTGTTGAAATCAATATTCAGACCGGAAGGCTGTAAGGTGCCTAGTCGGAAGATGAGGTGTTGTTCCTCCAGTTTGCGTTGGGCTTCACTGGAACAATGCAGCAAGCCAAGGACAGACATGTGGGCAAGAGAGCAGGGTGGAGTGTTAAAATGGCAAGCGACAGGGAGGTTTGGGTCATTCTTGCGGACAGACCGCAGGTGTTCTGCAAAGCGGTCGCCCAGTTTACGTTTGGTCTCTCCAATGTAGAGGAGACCACATTGGGAGCAACGAATGCAGTAGACTAAGTTGGGAGAAATGCAAGTGAAATGCTGCTTCACTTGAAAGGAGTGTTTGGGCCCTTGGATGGTGAGGAGAGAGGAAGTGAAGGGGCAGGTATTGCATCTTTTGCGTGGGCATGGGGTGGTGCCATAGGAGGGGGTTGAGGAGTAGGGGGTGATGGAGGAGTGGACAAGGGTGTCCCGGAGGGAGTGATCCCTACGGAATGCCGATAGGGGGGGTGAAGGGAAGATGTGTTTGGTGGTGGCATCATGCTGGAGTTGGCGGAAATGGCGGAGGATGATCCTTTGAATGCGGAGGCTGGTGGGGTGATAAGTGAGGACAAGGGGGACCCTATCATGTTTCTGGGAGGGAGGAGAAGGCGTGAGGGCGGATGCGCGGGAGATGGGCCGGACACGGTTGAGGGCCCTGTCAACGACCGTGGGTGGAAAACCTCGGTTAAGGAAGAAGGAGGACGTGTCAGAGGAACTGTTTTTGAAGGTAGCATCATCGGAACAGATGTGACGGAGGCGAAAGAACTGGGAGAATGGGATGGAGTCCTTACAGGAAGCGGGGTGTGAGGAGCTGTAGTCGAGGTAGCTGTGGGAGTCGGTGGGTTTGTAATGGATATTGGTGGACAGTCTATCACCCTATCATTGATAGGGGCTCAATGGCCGGCATAGACACAACGGGCTGAAGGGCCTGTTTCTGTGCTGTATGGCCCTATGACTCTATACCTCTATCTAATCACCTATTAACCTCTTCTCCAAGTTCCTCATCATGTTTACCACATGGACTACAGCGGTTCAAGAAAGCGGCTCACCACATTCTCAAGGGTAATTAGGGATGAGCAACACTCTGCAGATGGAACGTAACATAGATACACCTGGTCATGCCAGACAGGTCCATCCATTCCAGGATAGACTTCCTGTTTGTGTCCTGAGTGTTCACAGTCAAGCCGATATTCTTCTCTGACCACTGCCTCCTACTGGCTGACTGTCACTTAGAGGAAGACCAGAGGGTTGGCAGGGGGGCATGGAAGCTAAACGTGCAACTGCTGACCCCAGAGAACATTGAGGAGCTCAAGAGGGATTACAAAGGTTGGAGAACCATGAATCCCCACTTTGAGTCACTGACACACAGGTGGGAAGCGATCAAGGGAAACATCAAGAGGTTTTTCATCCTCAAAGGCACCCAGAAAGCTAGAAAGGAACAGAGGGAAATGTCCCGACTCCAGAAAAACATGCAGAATCTGCTCCGGCTGCAGTCGATGGGGGTCGATGTCAAGGAGGAACTCCAAGAGGTGAAGAGCCAGCAAGCCTCGCTCTTTGCCTCAGAGGCCTCCAAGATCATCTTCCGTTCCAGAGTCCGCTCCGTGGAGCAGGATGAGACGTGCTCACGTTTCTTCTTCCAAAAGGTGCACAGAGAGAGCTCTGTGATCAGCAGCCTGAAGGAAGAAGACGGCTCAGTAAAGTTATTGCATTCCGACATTTTGAGGATCAGCAAATCCTTTTATGCCGGATTTTATGATGTGAAGCCCACAGACAGCACGGCCTCCCAGTCCTTCCTGTCCTCTATCACGGAGGTCTTAGACGACAGTACATGAGAGATAAAAACAAAGAAAACTGCGGATGCTGGAATTCCAAAACAAAAACAGAATTACCTGGAAAAACTCAGCAGGTCTGGCAGCATCGGCGGAGAAGAAAAGAGTTGACGTTTCGAGTCCTCATGACCCTTCGACAGAACTTGAACAGTACATGAGAGAGTCTGGACAAAGCGCTAACTCCTGACGAACTGACTAAGGCCCTTGAGTCCTTCGAGAAGAGTAAAACTCCCAGAAGCGACGGCTTGCCGGCGGAGTTGTGTTCGGCTCTGTGGGACTGGATCAGCCCAGACCTGCTAGAAGTGTACGAGAGTATGCTCCTGGCCGGCAGTATGTCAGAATCCATGAGGAAAGGCATCATCACCCTCATCTACAAGCACAAGGGGGAAAGGGAGGAAATTAGAAATTGGCGACCCATTTCACTGTTGAATGTGGACTATAAGATTCTGTCCAAGGTCATCGCCAATCGGGTCAAATCCGCTCTGGAGTTGGTGATCCACCCTGACCAGACCTGCACTGTGCCGGGCAGGAAGATCTCTGACAGCCTCGCGCTGCTCAGGGATACGATTGCCTATGTACAGGACAGGGGTGTGGACACCTGCCTCATCAGCCTGGATCAGGAGAAGGCCTTTGACAGAATATCGCACACCTACATGGTGGATGTACTCTCCAAAATGGGGTTTGGGGAGGGAATCTGCAACTGGATCCAACTGCTCTACACTAACATCAGTAGCGCAGTCTCAATCAATGGGTGGGAATCAGAAAGCTTTCCTATTAAATCTGGAGTCAGGCAGGGCTGCCCTCTCTCTCCTGTTCTGTTTGTGTGTTGCATAGAACCCTTTGCTGAGTCCATCAGGAAGGATCCGGGCATAAGAGGAGTGACGATCCCAGGCAGTGGAGACACTCAGATCAAAGTCTCCCTGTACATGAACGATGTCGCCGTCTTCTGCTCGGATCCGCTGTCGGTGCACAGACTGATCCACATCTGTGACCAGTTCGAACTGGCCTCGGGAGCCAAGGTAAATCAAGGAAAGAGCGAGGCCATGTTCTTTGGGAACTGGGCTGACCGATCCTTTGTCCCCTTCACTGTCAGGGCTGACGGCCTGAAGGTGCTGGGGATATGGTTCGGAGGGACCAGGGCATGTGTTAGAAACTGGAAGGAGCGAGTGTCTATGGTGAAAAGGAAACTGGGCATGTGGGAGCGACGCTCCCCCTCCATTGCGGGTAAGAACCTGGTCATCAGGTGTGAGGCACTCTCGCTGTTGCTGTACATGGCACAGGTCTGGCCCATTCCACACTCCTGCGCGATGGCGATCACCCGAGCCATCTTCCGCTTTGTCTGGAGGTCGAAAATGGATCGTGTCCGCAGGGACGCGATGTACAAGCCTCTAGATAAAGTGGGAAAAAACATGCCCAACATCGCCCTCATACTGATGGCCACCTTTGTGTGTGGCTGCATCAAGCTGTGTGTAGACCCTCGGTACACAAACACCAAGTGTCACTATGTGCTGAGGTTCTATCTGTCCCCGGTGTTGTGAAGAATGGGTCTGGCCACGCTGCCGCGGAACGCTCCAAGTAGTTGGACCGTGCTATACCACCTGTCCCTGGTGGGAAAATTTATGCAGAGGAACACCTTTGACCACAAGTCCATCAGGCAGTTGTCGGCACGTAACATCTTAGAGGCCCTGAGGGAAAAGGAGAGGGTGGATCCTGTGGGATGGTTCCCCGAGCAGACTGACAAAGTCATTTGGCAGAATGCCTCATCGCCAGAACTTTCCAACAAGCACCAAGACGTAGCTTGGCTGGTGGTGAGAAAGGCCCTCCCTGTAAGATCCTTCCTACACGCCAGGAGTCTCACCCCCTCTGCACGTTGCCCTCGAGGTGGCTGTGGTGGGGAAGAGACCGTTGTTCACCTCCTTGTGGATTGTGTCTTTGCAAAGAAGGTCTGGAGAGAGATGCAGTGGTTTCGTCAAGGTTCATCCCGAGCAGTTCTGTGACACAGGACTCTGTGCTCTACGGGCTGTTCCCAGGGACACACAGCGAGACAAACATCAACTGCAGCTGGAGGATCATCAACTCGGTGAAAGACGCTCTTTGGTCTGCCCGAAACTTGTTGGTCTTCCAGCGCAAATAGTTGTCCCCGACCGAGTGTTGCAGACTGGCACATTCCAAGGTCCAGGACTACGTGCTGAGGGACACACTAAAGCTTGGGGCAGCCGCTGCAAAGGCTCAATGGGGAAGGGTCGCTGCCTAAGATCTTTCAGCCACAGGGCACCGAGGGACTGGGAACTGTAAAGAGCCCTCGGACTGTATGACTCACAATGAATGTAAACAGTGAATATTACATGTATCACAATCGCATTGAAGCACCTCAGAGCGCAACACAATCTATGTAGACAATTTAAATATTATTGCACTTCCTGACTGTCTGTTATGACCATTTTGAAATGTCTGTAATGTTCCTATGATTGTATTGAGGCACCTCATGATCTATGTGGGAAATCCTGAATATTTTCGCACTTTTTGCGAAGGTCATTTTGAAAAGTTTTGTAACGCTCTTTCAGATATTTTTATGAATAAAGTATATTTTTGGAAAAAAACCATTTTTGGAGTGGGGAGTTGGTGGAGCTCCCTCTTCAGTGGGAGGCCATGGTAATGGCATCTCTGGTCCACCTCCCTAACTAATCTGATTGTATGAATAGCCACTTTCTATTGATCTATTGTTGAAGGTTGCTCGAAGCAGAATCTGAGCTGAAAGTAATACTTTAGGAGTTCTTTGCATTCCCAATTTCGATGAATGAACTCTTCTCATTAATTTAACAGTAGCAGAGTTGCATTCCATTGTGGCCTGGTAATTTCTCCCTCACTCTACCATTACCAACAAGCCATGGGTCTAAAGCAGGATACTGCTGCTGTCGAATGCTAGAAATTCACAGCAGATCCAGCACCATTTCTAGGGCATGAACCACAGAGTTGTTACAAATCTCCTCTTAACTTCTTCTCCAATGAAAACAGCCCCTACTTCACCAATCTGAAGTTCCTCATCATGTTTACCGCAGGGACTGCAGCGGTTCAAGAAGGCAGCTCACTGCCACCTTCTCAAGGGCAATTAGGGATGGGCAATAAATGCTGGCCCAGCCAGTGACACCCACATCCTGTGAATTAATTAATTTTTAAAAAATCCCTGGAACCATTCTCCTGAGTCTTTTCTGCACTTTCTTGAATGTCTTTCCTAAAGTGTTGTGCCCAGAACTGGATGCAGTGCTCCAGTTGAGGCCAAACCAGTGTTTTATACAAGTTTACCATTACATCCCTGCTCTTGTACTCTCTGCTCCTATTAATAACACCTAGGATACTGTGTGCTTTATTAACTGCTCTCAACCTGCCACCTTCAATGACTTATGCCCAGGTCCATTTTTGATTCTATCTTTTATTTATATTGTCTCTCCATGTTCCTCCTACCATAACTAATCATTTCACAACTCTCTGCACTAAATTTCAGCTGATATCTGTCACTGCTGCTTGTCTGCCCCACTCCCCCAACTCCTCTATGTCCTTTTGAAGTTCTACACCAACCTCCCCACAGTTCCCACTGCTTCCGAGCTTTGTATCAGCTGCAGAATTTGAAATCACGCCCTGTACACCAAGGTCTAGGTCATTAATATATATCAGGAAAAGCAAGGGTCCCAACACTGAACCCTGGGAAACTCAAACGAACCTTCCTCCAGTCCTAAAAACTCTTTGTTTCCTGTCACTCAACCAATTTCATATCCATGTTGCTACTGCCTCTGTTAATCCATGAGTTATAACTTTGCTCATTAATCTGTTGTGCAGGTGTTGCTTCAACTGCATTTTGGAAGTCTTTCTATCTCACAACAACATTATTCTCATCAAGTTGAAAATAAAGAAAACTGCGGATGCTGGAAATCCAAAACAAAAACAGAATTACCTGGAAAAACTCAGCAGGTCTGGCAGCATCGGCGGAGAAGAAAAGAGTTGACGTTTCGAGTCCTCATGACCCTTCGACAGAACTTGATTTCGAGTCCAGGAAAGAGTTGAAATATAAGCTGGTTTAAGGTGTATGTGTGGGGGGGGGGAGGAGAGAGAGAGAGAGACAGAGGTGCTTGTGTAGACAAACAAGCAGTGATAGAAGCAGATCATCAAAAGATGTCAGTAACAATGGTACAAAAGAACACATAGGTGTTAAAATTAAAGTTGGTGATATTATCTAAACGAATGTGCTAATTAAGAATGGATGGTAGGGCACTCAAGGTACAGCTCTAGTGGGGGTGGGGGGAGCATAAAAGATTTTAAAATATTTAAAAATAATGGAAATAGGTGGGAAAAGAAAAATCTATAAAATTTATAGGGAAAAAAAAAGGGGGAAAAAAAGGGGGAAACAGAAAGGGGGTGGGGATGGGGGAGGGAGCTCACGACCTAAAGTTATTGAATTCAATATTCAGACCGGAAGGCTGTAAGGTGCCTAGTCGGAAGATGAGGTGTTGTTCCTCCAGTTTGCGTTGGGCTTCACTGGAACAATGCAGTAAGCCAAGGACAGACATGTGGGCAAGAGAGCAGGGTGGAGTGTTAAAATGGCAAGCGACAGGGAGGTTTGGGTCATTCTTGCGGTCTGTCCGCAAGAATGACCCAAACCTCCCTGTCGCTTGCCATTTTAACACTCCACCCTGCTCTCTTGCCCACATGTCTGTCCTTGGCTTACTGCATTGTTCCAGTGAAGCCCAACGCAAACTGGAGGAACAACACCTCATCTTTCGACTAGGCACCTTACAGCCTTCCGGTCTGAATATTGAATTCAATAACTTTAGGTCGTGAGCTCCCTCCCCCATCCCCACCCCCTTTCTGTTTCCCCCTTTTTTTCCCCCTTTTTTTTTCCCTATAAATTTTATAGATTTTTCTTTTCCCACCTATTTCCATTATTTTTAAATATTTTAAAATCTTTTATGCTCCCCCCACCCCCACTAGAGCTGTACCTTGAGTGCCCTACCATCCATTCTTAATTAGCACATTCGTTTAGATAATATCACCAACTTTAATTTTAACACCTATGTGTTCTTTTGTACCATTGTTACTGACATCTTTTGATGATCTGCTTCTATCACTGCTTGTTTGTCTACACAAGCACCTCTGTCTCTCTCTCTCTCTCCTCCCCCCCGCCCACACATACACCTTAAACCAGCTTATATTTCAACTCTTTCCTGGACTCGAAATCAAGTTCTGTCGAAGGGTCATGAGGACTCGAAACGTCAACTCTTTTCTTCTCCGCCGATGCTGCCAGACCTGCTGAGTTTTTCCAGGTAATTCTGTTATTATTCTCATCAACCCCACTCTGTTTTCTCTTCAAATAACTCCAGGATGCTGGCTTTCCTTAATTAACCTACATTTGCCCAAGCGACTATTCATTTTGTTCCAATTATGTGTTTCTTGAAGCTTCCCCACCACTAATGTTAAACTGACAGGCCTGTAGTTGCTGGGTTTATCTTTACACCCCTTTTTACACAGGGATGTAGCATTTGAAATTCTCCAGTCCTCCGGCACCCACCACCCCCGAGTATAAGAAAGACTGGTGCCTGGTGCTTTATCAACTTTAAGTACAGGCAGCCAATCCGAAACCTCCTCCTTATCAATTTTAAACCCTTCAAGCGCCTGCACTATCTCGTCCTTCATCATGACCTCTGGGGCATCTTCACCCTGGGTAAAGACAGGTGCAAAGTGTCTATTTAATACCTTCGCCATGACCCCTGTGTCCATGTGTAAATCCCCTTTTTGGTCTCTAAATAGGCCCCTTCCTCCTTTTATTGTTTATATGCCTATAGAAAACTTTTGGATTCCCTTTTACATTAGCTGCCTGTCTCTTTTCATACTCTCTCTTTGCTTCCCTTAGTTGCTTTTCCAATTCCCCTCTGAATCTTTTATATTCAGTCTGGTTCTCCATTGTATTATCCAGCTGACATCTGCCATAAGCGCACTTTATCTTCTTCAACTTAATCCCGACCTCTTTCATCATCCAGGGAACTCTGGATTTGTTTGGCCTACCTTTCCCCTTTGGGAGTATATACCTCGACTGTGCCCAAGCTATCTCTTCTTGGAAGGTCGCCCAGTGTTCACTTGCTGCCAACCTTTGGTTCCAATTTATCTGGCCCAGAGCAACTCTTACCCCATTAAAGTTGGCTTAATCTTTCTTTCACTTAATTATTCTTGCTCTGAATTGTTCTTTGTCCTTATCTGTAGTTAATCGGATGAGCATTTTAAAATCAAGACATTGCTTGGCCGGGAGTCAATGTATGTCGGCGAACACAGGGGTAATAGGGGAACGGGGCCTGCTACAAGTTAAGATCTGGATGGCAGGCTTTTGGATGACCTGAAGTTTACGGAGAGTAGAATGTGGGAGACCAGCATGGACTGCACTGGAATTGTTAAGTGTAGAAAGGCATGGATGAGGGTTTCAGCAGCAGATGAGCTGAGACGAGGGAGGGGGGCAGCTGAACAATGTTGCGGAGGTGGAAATAGGCGATCTTAGAGGTGGCATCAATGTGAGGTCAGAGGCTCATCTCAGGATCAAACGTGACACCAAGGCCGTGAGTAGACTGGCTTAATCTCAGACTGTTGCCAGGGTGAGGGATGGTGTCAGTAGTTAGGGAATGGAGCTGGAGTGGCATAAGGAGACAACGGGCAGGATTTTCCCGTCCCACAGCTGAATTCTCACCCAAAGTCAACGGACGTTTTGCGGATCTGTCAAATTTTCCAACCTTGGCGGCAAAATTTAGCCCAATGGTCTTCTGAAATTCCTGCTCATCCGGTACTGAATGTCGAATAAGCAACCTGATAATAAAACAGACACTATCGAGTGTCCTGTCAAACACAGTGTAGGCGGCTGCTTTGAAAAGGAGAAGGGAAGGTACATTGGAAGCACTAGTATGGAAGTTGCATCGTTCAGATACAGTGATGATAGAGAACGCAGAGAATGGAGCAGAGTCCTCGCAGCGATGAGGTAACTGTGGGAGTCAGTGGTCTTCTAGTGAATATTGATAGCCTATCGCCAGAAATGGAGACAGAGAATCCAAGGAAGGGAAGACAAGGTTTGAAGATGTGAAACAGAGAGAATGGTGAAAATTGAAAGTAAAGTCAATTAAATTTTCCAATGCAGTATGAGAGCAGGAAGTGGCACCAATACAGTCATTAATATACCGGAAAAAGTATTGAGGGAGGGGGGCCTGAGTAGGACTGGAACGAGGAATGTTCCACAAATCCCACAAAAAGACAAGCAAAGCTGGGGCCCATACAGATTCCCGTACAGATTGATTTGGGGGAAGCGAGTAGGAGTTGAAGGCAAAGTTGTTCAACGTGAGAACACATTCATTCCGGCGGCGGAAGGTGGTGGTGAATGGGGGCTGGTTGGGCCTCAGTTCGAGGAAGAGGAACAGAGATCATCAGACCATCCCTGGTGGGGGATGGAGGCTTAGAGAGATGGGGCGTCCACGGTGAAGAGGAGACAGTTAGGGCCAGGAAATTGGAAACTGTTTAAGTAACGTATGGCATTGGAAAAGTTACAGATTTATGTGAGGAAAGAGTGGACACAGGGAGAACAAAAAATAAAGCTGAGATAGGAAGAAGTCAGTTCAGTGGAGCAGGAACAGGCTGAAACAATTGGTCTAAGGGGCAGTCCTGTTCGTAGATCTTGGGAAGGAGGTAGAAGTGGGCTACTTGTGTTTGGGGGACTATGAGGTTGGAGGCTGTGAACTGAAGATCATCAAAGGTGATGAGATCAGTGGCAGTCCTGGAAACAATGGCTTGGTGTTTGGGGGTCATGATCCAGAGGGAGGTAGGATGAAGTGTCGGAGAATTGTCATTTAATCTCTGCTAGGTAGAGGTTAGTTGGTGAGACAACAACAGCACCACCCTCGTCATTGAGTTTGATGACAATGTCAAGGCTGGACCTGAGACAATGGAATGCAGCAAGTTCAGAGGGACCAGGGTTAGAGTGAATGAGAGGAGGACAGAAATTGAGATAGTTGATGTCATGTTGACAGGTCTAGAGAGAGTAAGAAGCCAGGGGAAGGGCTCCAGGTGGAGGGAGAATATTGGAGACAGGTGAAAGGATCCACTGAGCACTGAGTGAGTTGAGAGGAAGGGAAGGGACCAGGGGTTGACTCCTGGGCAAAGAAGTAGGCACGGAAGTGAAGGCGTTGGGAGAAGAGTTCAGCATCCTGCCCAGCTCGAAATTCATTGAGGGGGGAGGGTGGAAACAGGATGAAGCTGTGGCCTTTGCTGAGGTCAGATTGTCCAGAGCCGTAGAGGGGGAAGGTCAGAGGGTATACACGGCGAGGGCTGAGATTCAAAAAAGGGATGGGGTCAGAGTGGAGTGAAAGGGAAGAAGGATCCAGTTGGGTGTCAGTATCCATGACAATCCTTCATACCTGAAGGGAAGATAAAAAGATTTTTGGTAGTGCAGATTCTTGAGTATTACTGAAAAAAGAGAGACGTTGAAGCTTTTTGTCCTACACTCATCAGGACATCTGTGAGAATACCAGATATGAAAGGAACAACAATTTATACTTCATGGGAAAAGACTGCTGATTTGTTGGCAAGTGGACTCAGATTGGCATGGAAAATGCACCAGTTAAACCTAAGCTCTGAATGAGGCAAAGAATGAAACTGGACTAGGACAGCTTTGTGATAGAGTGAGTCGGCGCTGCTAAAGAGAAAGGCTGAGATCGGGGTCTACCAGAACTGGCCTTCACAGCCACACGTCCTTCCTTAGCAACTGTCTCTAGCTCCAACCTATTCCATTTGGATTCCAGCTGAAATCTCACCCTTTGAGTTTTGGATCCACCCTTGATTACAGACATCCCCTGGACGTTCAGTATCCCTCAAACCACTGTCCTCATCACACCGAGATCCACACTCACTGTCCTTCATTGGCTCATACGCACCCTCTACCTTTCTCTTCAATGTTGAGGACTCCCAGGACCACTCCCTTCAATTGTGCTGCCGCTTCTGGTGGGTCTGACCTGCTGATGGGACAGGACATGCTGATGGAGGAGGCTGGGACACTGGCTGTAAGGGTAAAATTTGGTGAGCATGAATAGTTAAGGCTGTTGCATGACTGATCTGCGAGACAGCACTCACGACATTGCTGCAAGATTAGTGAAGAGAACAGCCCAGCGAGTAAACTGTCATTTCCTTTGCCAAGGTTGGTGCTGCTCGATCTGTCCAATGTTATTCTTAGTTAACATTTCTTGCTAGGCCACTTCAGAGAGGAATAAAGGATCAACTACATTGCTGTGGATCTAGAGACACAGGTAGGCCAGGCTTTTTTATTTGCAAAAATATTCCTCATTCATAAAATGTTCGAAAGAATAGATACATTTCAAAATACCCATCACAGAAAGTACAATAATATTCAAGTTTTCTACATAGCTCATATAGGCCGGACCAGTCAAGGATAACAGGTTTTCTTCCCATAAATACTTTGATGAACCAGGTGGGTTTTTGCAACCATCTAACTGCTTCATTCCAATTTATATTAAGACTAGCTTTTTAGTTCCAGATTCATTAATTAATTGAATGATGGGATTTGAACTCATATCTCTGGGGACATGAATCACACTTTATACCCAGCTCTCTGGGTTACTAGTCTGGTAATATTCCCACAATGCTACTGCCCCTGGTAGAAGGGTCTGATGGAGTAGAGGCATTCTTTATTGCTGGTGAACACATGAGGGGGAGATGAATAGAAGACTATGCTGATCGGGTGTATGGAGCATAACATTGGCATAAGTTAATTGGCTGAACTGGCTGCTCCTGTGCTGTACACTCTAAGTAAGAAAGAGGCAGAACATAGAATATTAAATCTATATGCATAAAAGCGAAATGCCTATCTGTCTGTCCATTTGCTGGTTGGCAAAGGCTCTGAGCTCCTTGAGCCAATCTCAAACAAACTCGGTGGCACAATATCTAAATTGGACCGAGGGGCGTGCTGTAGAGGAGTTGACATCTTACAAACCTGTTGGGAGTTTTTTGAGGATGTAACTAGCAGGATAGATAAGGGGGACCGGTGAATGTGGTATATTTAGATTTTCAGAAAGCTTTTGATAAGACCCCACACAAGGTGTTAATAAATAAAGTTAGAACACATGGGATTGGAGGGAATACACTGGCATGGATTGAAAACTGGTTAACGGACAGAAAACAAAGAGTAGGAATAAATGGGTCATTTTCAGCTTGGCAGGCTGTGACTGGGGGGTTCGCACAAGGAACAATTCTTGGGCCCCAGCTATTCACAATCTATATCAGTGATTTGGATGTGGGGATTCAATGTAATGTTTCCAAATTTGCAGATGACACAAAACGAGGTGGATGTGTGAGTTGTGAGCAGGAGGCAAAGAAGCTTCAAGGAGGTTTGGAGAGGCTAAGCGAGTGGGCAGAAAATTTGGCTGATGGAATACCATGTGGAGAAATGTGAAGTTATCCACTTTGGTTGGAAAAACACAAAGAAAACGGAATATTTATTAAATAGGAGGAGGCTGGGAAGTGTTGAACTTCAAAGGGACTTGGGTGTCCTTGTTCATGAGTCACTGAAAGCTAACTTGTACGTGCAGCAAATAATTAAAAAGGCAAACGGTATGTCGGTCTTTATTACAAGAGGATTTGAGGAGGAGTAAAGATGTCTTACTGCAGTTATATAGAGCAGGCTTGTCGAAGCTTTAGTGTAAGGGAGCACATTCCAAGCCTTCTCACTCATGGGGTTGATGGGTAAATTTCGGTGAGATAAAGTTTTGCACAATATTAAACAAGAAGTTCAAAATAATGACGGAATCGACAAAAATAAAACAACGTCCCAAGCAATAAATGGATAACTTAAAAAATAATAATTTATAAAGTTGACCATTAGAGTATGAGAGGGTCAGAGTACGTATGTGTCCCAGTCTCTCTCACTCACTCACTCTCACCCACCCTGTGAGTGTGTGTTGGGGTCGGTGGGGGGGATGAGGGTGAGTGAGAATCCTGAGACTGGGAGTGAGCCAGAGACACACACATACACACACATTCCATCTCACACACACACACATTCACTCTGACACACACACTCACAAACACTCATTCCCTCTCACAAAGACACACTCATTCCCTCTGACACACACACTCACACATACTCAATCCATCTCACACACACACACACTCATTTACTCACACACACACACACACACTCTTTCCCTCTCACACACACACACACACTCAATCCCTCTGACACAAACACTCACACACACTCATTCCCTCTCACACACACACACACACATTCATTCCCTCTTACACACACACATTCATTCCCTCTCACACACACACACACACACTCATTCCCTCTGACACAAACACTCACACACACTCATTCCATCTCACACACACACACACACACATTCATTCCCTCTCACACACACACACACACATTCATTCCCTCTTACACACACACACACACATTCATTCCCTCTTACACACACACATTCATTCCCTCTCACACACACACACACACACTCATTCCCTCTGACACACACACTCACACATACTCAATCCATCTCACACACACACACACTCATTTACTCACACACACACACACACTCTTTCCCTCTCACACACACACACACACTCAATCCCTCTGACACAAACACTCACACACACTCATTCCCTCTCACACACACACACACACATTCATTCCCTCTTACACACACACATTCATTCCCTCTCACACACACACACACACACTCATTCCCTCTGACACAAACACTCACACACACTCATTCCATCTCACACACACACACACACATTCATTCCCTCTCACACACACACACACACATTCATTCCCTCTTACACACACACACTAATTGCCTCTCACACACACACACACACCCATTCCCTCTCACACACACACACACACTCATTCCCTCTCACACACACACACACACACTCATTCCCTCTCAAACACACACACTCAACACACTCATTCCCTCTCACACACACACACACTCATTCCCTCTCACACACAAACACACACCCATTCCCTCTCACACACACACTCAACACACTCATTCCCTCTCACACACACACACATTAATTCCCTCTCACACACACATACACACACACACATTAATTCCCTCTCACACACACATACACACACACACATTAATTCCCTCTCACACACACACACACACACACACACACACTCAATCCCTCTCACACACACACACACTCATTCCCTCTCACATACACACACACTCATTCCCTCACACACACACACTCTTTCCCTCTCACACACACACACACTCATTCCCTCTCACACACACACACACACACACACACACACAATCATTCCCTCTAACACACACACACACACTCAATCCCTCTCACATACACACAAACTCATTGCCTCACACACACACACACTCATTCCCTCTCACACACACACACACACTCATTCCCTCTCACACACACACACACACTCATTCCCTCTCACACACAGACACAATCATTCCCTCTCACACACAGACACACACTCATTCCCTCTCACACACACACACTCATTCCCTTTCTCACACACACTCATTCCCTATCACACATGCACACACACTCATTCCCTCTCACACATGCACACACACTCATTCCCTATCACACACAGACACACACTCATTCCCTCTCACACACAGACACACACTCATTCCCTCACACACGCACTCATTCCCTCTCACACACACACACACACACACTCATTCCCTCTCACACACAGACACACACTCATTCCCTCACACACACACTCATTCCCTCTCTCACACACACACAGTCATTCCCTCTGACACACAGACACACTCATTCCCTCTCACACACTCACACACACTCATTCCCTCTCTCACACACACACAGTCATTCCCTCTGACACACAGACACACTCATTCCCTCTCACACACATACACACACTCATTTCCTCTCACACACACACACTCATTCCCTCTCTCAAACACACTCATTCCCTCTCACACACACTCATTCCCTCTCTTACACAAACTCATTCCCTCTCTCACACACACACACTCATTCCCTCTCACACAGACACACACACTCATTCCCTCTCACACACACACACAGACTCATTCCCTCTCTTACACAAACTCATTCCCTCTCTCACACACACACACTCATTCCCTCTCACACACACACACACACTCATTCCCTCACACACACATACACACTCATTCGCTCTCACACAGAGACACACTCATTTCCTCACACACACAGATGCTCATTCCCTCTCTCACACACACTCATTCCCTCACACACACATACACACTCATTCCCCCTCTCACACACACTCATTCCCTTTCACACACACACACACATATTCCCTCTGACACACAAACACACACACACTCATTCCCTCTCACACACACACACACACACACTCAATCCCTCTCACACACACACTCTCATTCCCTCTCTCACACAAACACACACACATACACACACACATTCCCTTTCACACGCACACACACACTCATTCCCTCTCATACACACACTCATTCCCTCCCTCACACACACATTCCCTCTCACGCACACACACAATTACCTCTCTCACACACACACACACACTCAATCCCTCTCAAATACACACACACTCATTCCAACATACACACACACAGTCCCTCACAGACACACACACACACACACTCATTCCCTCTCACATACACACACATTCATTCCCTCACACAAACACTCAAACCCTCTCACACACACACACACACAGTCATTCCCTCTCACACACACCCACAATCATTCCCTCTCACACACACACACAATCATTCCCTCACACACACACACATACTCATTCCCTCTCACACACAGACACACTCATTCCCTCACACACACACACATTCCCTCTCACACACATACACACACTCATTCCCTCTCACACACACACACACACACACACACACACACACTCAATCCCTCTCACATACACACACAATCATTCCCTCACACACACACACATACTCATTCCCTCTCACACACAGACACACTCATTCCCTCACACAAACACTCATTCCCTCTCTCACACACACACACACACTCAATCGCTCTCACATACACACACAATCATTCCCCCCCCACACACACACCCATTCCCTCTGACACACACACTCACTCATTCCCTCTCACACACAGACACACTCATTCCCTCACACAAACACTCATTCCCTCTCTCACACACACACACAGTCATTCCCTCTCACACACACACACACACCCCCATTCCCTCTCTTACACACACTCATTCCCTCTCTCACACACACACACTCATTCCCTCTCACACACACACACACACACACACACACACTTATTCCCTCACACACACACATACACACCCATTCGCTCTCACACAGAGACACACTCAATCCATCAGACACACAAATGCTCACTCCCTCTCTCACACACACTCATTCCCTCACACACACACACACTCATTCCCCCTCTCACACACACTCATTCCCTAACACACACACACACACATATTTCCTCTCACACACGTACACACACTCATTCCCACTCACACACACACACACACTCATTCCCTCTCACACACACACACTCATTCCCTCTCACACACACACACTCATTCCCTCTGACACACACACACTCATTCCCTCTCTCTCACACACACACACTCATTCCCTCTCTCACACACACACACACACACACACACACACACACACACACACACTCATTCCCTTTCACACGCACACACACACTCATTCCCTCTCATACACACACTCAATCCCTGGCTCACACACACATTCTCTCTCACGTACACACACACTCATTACCTCTCTCACACACACACACACTCAATCCCTCTCAAATACACACACACTCATTCCATCACACACAAACACACAGTCCCTCTCACACACACACACACAAACACACACACTCATTCCCTCTCACACACACACACTCAATCCCTCTCACACATACACACACTCATTCCCTCTCACACACACACACACACACACACATTCCATCTCACACACACACACACTCATTCCCTCTCACACACACACACACACACACATTCCATCTCACACACAGACACTCATTCCCTCTGACACACACACTCAGACACACTCATTCCCTCTCACACAAACACACTCATTCACTCTGACACACACACTCACAAACACTCATTCCCTCTCACAAAGACACACTCATTCCCTCTGACACACACACTCACACACACTCAATCCCTCTCACAGATACACACACTCATTCCCACTCACACACACACACACTCATTCACTCTCACACACACACACACACTCATTCCCTCTGACACAAACACTCACACACACTCATTCCCTCTCACACACACACACTCACACACACTCATTCCCTCTCACACACACACACACAAACAAATTCATTCCCTCTCACACACACACACACACACACACACACACACTCATTCCCTCTTACACACACAAACTCATTCCCTATCACACACACACACACTCAAACCCTCTCACACACACACACACACATTCCCTCTCACACACACACACACTCATTCCCTCTCAAACACACACACCCATTCCCTCTCAAACACACACACTCATTCCCTCTCACACACACATACACACACACACACTCATTCCCTCTCACACGCACACACACTCATTCCCTCTCTCACACACACATTCCCTCTCACACACACACACACACACACACACACACACACACACAATCATTCCCTCTCTCACACACACACACACTCAATCCCTCTCACATACACACACACTCATTCCCTCTCACACACACACACACTCATTCCCTCTCACATACACACACACTCATTCCCTCTCACACACACACACACTCATTCCCTCTCACATACACACACACTCATTCCCTCTCACACACACACACACACACACACACACACACAATCATTCCCTCTAACACACACACACACACTCAATCCCTCTCACATACACACACACTCATTCCCTCTCACACACACACACACTCATTCCCTCTCACATACACATGCACTCATTCCCTCTCACACACACACACACACACACACACACACACACAATCATTCCCTCTAACACACACACACACACTCAATCCCTCTCACATACACACAAACTCATTCCCTCACACACACACACACTCATTCCCTCTCACACACAGACACAATCATTCCCTCTCACACACGCACACACACTCATTCCCTTTCACACCCAGACACACACTCATTCCCTCTCACACACAGACACACTCATTCCCTCACACACGCACTCATTCCCTCTCACACACACACACACACACACTCATTTCCTCTCACACACACACACTCATTCCTTCTCTCAAACACACTCATTCCCTCACACACACACACTCATTCCCTTTCTCACACACACTCATTCCCTCTCTTACACACACTCATTCCCTCTCTCACACACACTCACATATACTCATTCCCTCTCAAACACACACACACACACACTCATTCCCTCTCACACACACATACACACACACACATTAATTCCCTCTCACACACACACACACACTCAATCCCTCTCACATACACATACACTCATTCCCTCTCACACACACACACACACACATTCATTCCCTCTTACACACACACACTAATTCCCTCTCACACACACACACACACACTCATTCCCTCTCACACACACACTCACATATACTCATTCCCTCTCAAACACACACACACACACACACTCATTCCCTCTCACACACACATACACACACACACATTAATTCCCTCTCACACACACACACACACTCAATCCCTCTCACATACACACAAACTCATTGCCTCACACAAACACACACTCATTCCCTCTCACACACAGACACAATCATTCCCTCTAACACACACACACACACACTCATTCCCTCTCACACACACACTCACTCATTCCCTCTCACACACAGACACAATCATTCCCTCTCACACATGCACACACACTCATTCCCTATCACACACAGACACACACTCATTCCCTCTCACACACAGACACACTCATTCCCTCACACACGCACTCATTCCCTCTCACACACACACACACACACACTCATTTCCTCTCACACACACACACTCATTCCTTCTCTCAAACACACTCATTCCCTCACACACACACACTCATTCCCTTTCTCACACACACTCATTCCCTCTCTTACACACACTCATTCCCTCTCTCACACACACTCACATATACTCATTCCCTCTCAAACACACACACACACACACTCATTCCCTCTCACACACACATACACACACACACATTAATTCCCTCTCACACACACACACACACTCAATCCCTCTCACATACACATACACTCATTCCCTCTCACACACACACACACACACATTCATTCCCTCTTACACACACACACTAATTCCCTCTCACACACACACACACACACTCATTCCCTCTCACACACACACTCACATATACTCATTCCCTCTCAAACACACACACACACACACACTCATTCCCTCTCACACACACATACGCACACACACATTAATTCCCTCTCACACACACACACACACTCAATCCCTCTCACATACACACAAACTCATTGCCTCACACAAACACACACTCATTCCCTCTCACACACAGACACAATCATTCCCTCTAACACACACACACACACACTCATTCCCTCTCACACACAGACACAATCATTCCCTCTCACACATGCACACACACTCATTCCCTATCACACACAGACACACACTCATTCCCTCTCACACACAGACACACTCATTCCCTCACACACGCACTCATTCCCTCTCACACACACACACACTCATTCCCTCTCACACACAAACACACACCCATTCCCTCTCACACACACACTCAACACACTCATTCCCTCTCACACACACACACACTCATTCCCTCTCACACACACATACACACACACACATTAATTCCCTCTCACACACACATACACACACACACATTAATTCCCTCTCACACACACACACACACACACACACACACACTCAATCCCTCTCACACACACACACACTCATTCCCTCTCACATACACACACACTCATTCCCTCACACACACACACTCTTTCCCTCTCACACACACACACACTCATTCCCTCTCACACACACACACACACACACACACAATCATTCCCTCTAACACACACACACACACTCAATCCCTCTCACATACACACAAACTCATTGCCTCACACACACACACACACTCATTCCCTCTCACACACACACACACACTCATTCCCTCTCACACACACACACTCATTCCCTTTCTCACACACACTCATTCCCTATCACACATGCACACACACTCATTCCCTCTCACACATGCACACACACTCATTCCCTATCACACACAGACACACACTCATTCCCTCTCACACACAGACACACACTCATTCCCTCACACACGCACTCATTCCCTCTCACACACACACACACACACACACACTCATTCCCTCTCACACACAGACACACACTCATTCCCTCACACACACACTCATTCCCTCTCTCACACACACACAGTCATTCCCTCTGACACACAGACACACTCATTCCCTCTCACACACTCACACACACTCATTCCCTCTCTCACACACACACAGTCATTCCCTCTGACACACAGACACACTCATTCCCTCTCACACACATACACACACTCATTTCCTCTCACACACACACACTCATTCCCTCTCTCAAACACACTCATTCCCTCTCACACACACTCATTCCCTCTCTTACACAAACTCATTCCCTCTCTCACACACACACACTCATTCCCTCTCACACACACACACACACTCATTCCCTCTCACACACACACACACTCATTCCCTCTCTTACACAAACTCATTCCCTCTCTCACACACACACACTCATTCCCTCTCACACACACACACACACTCATTCCCTCTCACACACACACACACTCATTCCCTCTCTCACACACACACACTCATTCCCTCTCACACACACACACACACTCATTCCCTCACACACACATACACACTCATTCGCTCTCACACAGAGACACACTCATTCCCTCACACACACAGATGCTCATTCCCTCTCTCACACACACTCATTCCCTCACACACACATACACACTCATTCCCCCTCTCACATACACTCATTCCCTTTCACACACACACACACATATTCCCTCTGACACACAAACACACACACACTCAATCCCTCTCACACACACACACTCATTCCCTCTCTCACACACACACACGAGCACACACATTCCCTTTCACACGCACACACACACTCATTCCCTCTCATACTCACACTCATTCCCTCCCTCACACACACATTCCCTCTCACGCACACACACAATTACCTCTCTCACACACACACACACACTCAATCCCTCTCAAATACACACACACTCATTCCAACATACACACACTCAGTCCCTCACAGACACACACACACACACACACTCATTCCCTCTCACATACACACACATTCATTCCCTCACACAAACACTCAAACCCTCTCACACACACACACACACAGTCATTCCCTCTCACACACACACACAATCATTCCCTCTCACACACACACACAATCATTCCCTCACACACACACACATAGTCATTCCCTCTCACACACAGACACACTCATTCCCTCACACACACACACATTCCCTCACACACACATACACAAACTCATTCCCTCTCACACACACACACACACACACACACACACACACACACACACTCAATCCCTCTCACATACACACACAATCATTCCCTCACACACACACACATACTCATTCCCTCTCACACACAGACACACTCATTCCCTCACACACACACATTCCCTCTCACACACATACACACACTCATTCCCTCTCACACACACACACACACACACACACACAATCATTCCCTCTCTCATACACACACACACTCAATCGCTCTCACATACACACACAATCATTCCCCCCCACACACACACACCCATTCCCTCTGACACACACACTCACTCATTCCCTCTCACACACAGACACACTCATTCGCTCACACAAACACTCATTCCCTCTCTCTCACACACACACAGTCATTCCCTCTCACACACACACACACACCCCCATTCCCTCTCTTACACACACTCATTCCCTCTCTCACACACACACACTCATTCCCTCTCACACACACACACACACACACACACACCTCATTCCCTTTCACACGCACACACACACTCATTCCCTCTCATACACACACTCAATCCCTCCCTCACACACACATTCTCTCTCACGTACACACACACTCATTACCTCTCTCACACACACACACACTCAATCCCTCTCAAATACACACACACTCATTCCATCACACACAAACACACAGTCCCTCTCACACACACACACACACACACACTCATTCCCTCTCACACACACACACTCAATCCCTCTCACACATACACACACTCATTCCCTCTCACACACACACACACACACATTCCATCTCACACACACACACACTCATTCCCTCTCACACACACACACACACACACATTCCATCTCACACACAGACACTCATTCCCTCTGACACACACACTCAGACACACTCATTCCCTCTCACACAAACACACTCATTCACTCTGACACACACACTCACAAACACTCATTCCCTCTCACAAAGACACACTCATTCCCTCTGACACACACACTCACACACACTCAATCCCTCTCACACATACACACACTCATTCCCACTCACACACACACACACTCATTCACTCTCACACACACACACACACTCATTCCCTCTGACACAAACACTCACACACACTCATTCCCTCTCACACACACACACTCACACACACTCATTCCCTCTCACACACACACACACACACACACACACACACTCATTCCCTCTTACACACACACACTCATTCCCTATCACACACACACACACTCAAACCCTCTCACACACACACACACACATTCCCTCTCACACACACACACTCATTCCCTCTCAAACACACACACCCATTCCCTCTCAAACACACACACTCATTCCCTCTCACACACACATACACACACACACACTCATTCCCTCTCACACGCACACACACTCATTCCCTCTCTCACACACACATTCCCTCTCACACACACACACACACACACACACACACACACACACAATCATTCCCTCTCTCACACACACACACACTCAATCCCTCTCACATACACACACACTCATTCCCTCTCACACACACACACACTCATTCCCTCTCACATACACACACACTCATTCCCTCTCACACACACACACACTCATTCCCTCTCACATACACACACACTCATTCCCTCTCACACACACACACACACACACACACAATCATTCCCTCTAACACACACACACACACTCAATCCCTCTCACATACACACACACTCATTCCCTCTCACACACACACACACTCATTCCCTCTCACATACACATACACTCATTCCCTCTCACACACACACACACACACACACAATCATTCCCTCTAACACACACACACACACTCAATCCCTCTCACATACACACAAACTCATTCCCTCACACACACACACACTCATTCCCTCTCACACACAGACACAATCATTCCCTCTCACACACGCACACACACTCATTCCCTTTCACACCCAGACACACACTCATTCCCTCTCACACACAGACACACTCATTCCCTCACACACGCACTCATTCCCTCTCACACACACACACACACAAACTCATTTCCTCTCACACACACACACTCATTCCTTCTCTCAAACACACTTATTCCCTCACACACACACACTCATTCCTTTTCTCACACACACTCATTCCCTCTCTTACACACACTCATTCCCTCTCTCACACACACTCACATATACTCATTCCCTCTCAAACACACACACACACACACTCATTCCCTCTCACACACACATACACACACACACATTAATTCCCTCTCACACACACACACACTCAATCCCTCTCACATACACATACACTCATTCCCTCTCACACACACACACACACATTCATTCCCTCTTACACACACACACTAATTCCCTCTCACACACACACTCATTCCCTCTCACACACACACTCACATATACTCATTCCCTCTCAAACACACACACACACACACACTCATTCCCTCTCACACACACATACACACACACACATTAATTCCCTCTCACACACACACACACACTCAATCCCTCTCACATACACACACACTCATTCCCTCACACACACACACTCATTCCCTCTCACACACACACACACTCATTCCCTCTCACACACACACACACTCATTCCCTCTCACACACACACACACACACACACACACACACACAATCATTCCCTCTAACACACACACACACACACTCAATCCCTCTCACATACACACAAACTCATTGCCTCACACACACACACACTCATTCCCTCTCACACACAGACACAATCATTCCCTCTAACACACACACACACACACTCATTCCCTCTCACACACACACTCACTCATTCCCTCTCACACACAGACACAATCATTCCCTCTCACACATGCACACACACTCATTCCCTATCACACACAGACACACACTCATTCCCTCTCACACACAGACACACTCATTCCCTCACACACGCACTCATTCCCGCTCACACACACACACACTCATTCCCTCTCACACACAAACACACACCCATTCCCTCTCACACACACACTCAACACATTCATTCCCTCACACACACACACACACACTCATTCCCTCTCACACACACATACACACACACACATTAATTCCCTCTCACACACACATACACACACACACATTAATTCCCTCTCTCACACACACACACACACACACACACTCAATCCCTCTCACACACACACACACTCATTCCCTCTCACATACACACACACTCATTCCCTCACACACACACACTCTTTCCCTCTCACACACACACACACTCATTCCCTCTCACACACACACACACACACACACACACAATCATTCCCTCTAACACACACACACACACTCAATCCCTCTCACATACACACAAACTCATTGCCTCACACACACACACACACTCATTCCCTCTCACACACACACACACACTCATTCCCTCTCACACACACACACACACTCATTCCCTCTCACACACAGACACAATCATTCCCTCTCACACACAGACACACACTCATTCCCTCTCACACACACACACTCATTCCCTTTCTCACACACACTCATTCCCTATCACACATGCACACACACTCATTCCCTCTCACACATGCACACACACTCATTCCCTATCACACACAGACACACACTCATTCCCTCTCACACACAGACACACTCATTCCCTCACACACGCACTCATTCCCTCTCACACACACACACACACAAACTCATTTCCTCTCACACACACACACTCATTCCTTCTCTCAAACACACTTATTCCCTCACACACACACACTCATTCCCTTTCTCACACACACTCATTCCCTCTCTTACACACACTCATTCCCTCTCTCACACACACTCACATATACTCATTCCCTCTCAAACACACACACACACACACACTCATTCCCTCTCACACACACATACACACACACACATTAATTCCCTCTCACACACACACACACTCAATCCCTCTCACATACACATACACTCATTCCCTCTCACACACACACCACACACATTCATTCCCTCTTACACACACACACTAATTCCCTCTCACACACACACTCATTCCCTCTCACACACACACTCACATATACTCATTCCCTCTCAAACACACACACACACACACACTCATTCCCTCTCACACACACATACACACACACACATTAATTCCCTCTCACACACACACACACACTCAATCCCTCTCACATACACACACACTCATTCCCTCACACACACACACTCATTCCCTCTCACACACACACACACTCATTCCCTCTCACACACACACACACTCATTCCCTCTCACACACACACACACACACACACACACACACACAATCATTCCCTCTAACACACACACACACACACTCAATCCCTCTCACATACACACAAACTCATTGCCTCACACACACACACACTCATTCCCTCTCACACACAGACACAATCATTCCCTCTAACACACACACACACACACTCATTCCCTCTCACACACACACTCACTCATTCCCTCTCACACACAGACACAATCATTCCCTCTCACACATGCACACACACTCATTCCCTATCACACACAGACACACACTCATTCCCTCTCACACACAGACACACTCATTCCCTCACACACGCACTCATTCCCGCTCACACACACACACACTCATTCCCTCTCACACACAAACACACACCCATTCCCTCTCACACACACACTCAACACATTCATTCCCTCACACACACACACACACACTCATTCCCTCTCACACACACATACACACACACACATTAATTCCCTCTCACACACACATACACACACACACATTAATTCCCTCTCTCACACACACACACACACACACACACTCAATCCCTCTCACACACACACACACTCATTCCCTCTCACATACACACACACTCATTCCCTCACACACACACACTCTTTCCCTCTCACACACACACACACTCATTCCCTCTCACACACACACACACACACACACACACAATCATTCCCTCTAACACACACACACACACTCAATCCCTCTCACATACACACAAACTCATTGCCTCACACACACACACACACTCATTCCCTCTCACACACACACACACACTCATTCCCTCTCACACACACACACACACTCATTCCCTCTCACACACAGACACAATCATTCCCTCTCACACACAGACACACACTCATTCCCTCTCACACACACACACTCATTCCCTTTCTCACACACACTCATTCCCTATCACACATGCACACACACTCATTCCCTCTCACACATGCACACACACTCATTCCCTATCACACACAGACACACACTCATTCCCTCTCACACACAGACACACACTCATTCCCTCACACACGCACTCATTCCCTCTCACACACACACACACACTCATTCCCTCTCACACACAGACACACACTCATTCCCTCACACACACACTCATTCCCTCTCTCACACACACACAGTCATTCCCTCTGACACACAGACACACTCATTCCCTCTCACACACTCACACACACTCATTCCCTCTCTCACACACACACAGTCATTCCCTCTGACACACAGACACACTCATTCCCTCTCACACACATACACACACTCATTTCCTCTCACACACACACACTCATTCCCTCTCTAAAACACATTCATTCCCTTTCACACACACTCATTCCCTCTCTTACACAAACTCATTCCCTCTCTCACACACACACACTCATTCCCTCTCACAAACACACACACACTCATTCCCTCTCACACACACACACACTCATTCCCTCTCTTACACAAACTCATTCCCTCTCTCACACACACACACTCATTCCCTCTCACACACACACACACACTCATTCCCTCTCACACACACACACACTCATTCCCTCTCTCACACACACACACTCATTCCCTCTCACACACTCACACACACTCATTCCCTCACACACACATACACACTCATTCGCTCTCACACAGAGACACACTCATTCCCTCACACACACAGATGCTCATTCCCTCTCTCACACACACTCATTCCCTCACACACACATACACACTCATTCCCCCTCTCACACACACTCATTCCCTTTCACACACACACACACACACTCAATCCCTCTCACACACACACACTCATTCCCTCTCTCACAAACACACACGGGCACACACATTCCCTTTCACACGCACACACACACTCATTCCCTCTCATACACACACTCATTCCCTCCCTCACACACACATTCCCTCTCACGCACACACACAATTACCTCTCTCACACACACACACACACTCAATCCCTCTCAAATACACACACACTCATTCCAACATACACACACTCAGTCCCTCACAGACACACACACACACACACTCATTCCCTCTCACATACACACACATTCATTCCCTCACACAAACACTCAAACCCTCTCACACACACACACACACAGTCATTCCCTCTCACACACACACACAATCATTCCCTCTCACACACACACACAATCATTCCCTCACACACACACACATAGTCATTCCCTCTCACACACAGACACACTCATTCCCTCACACACACACACATTCCCTCTCACACACATACACACACTCATTCCCTCTCACACACACACACTCAATCCCTCTCACATACACACACAATCATTCCCTCACACACACACACATACTCATTCCCTCTCACACACAGACACACTCATTCCCTCACACACACACACATTCCCTCTCACACACATACACACACTCATTCCCTCTCACACACACACACACACACACACACACACACAATCATTCCCTCTCTCATACACACACACACTCAATCGCTCTCACATACACACACAATCATTCCCCCCCCCCCCACACACACACCCATTCCCTCTGACACACACACTCACTCATTCCCTCTCACACACAGACACACTCATTCCCTCACACAAACACTCATTCCCTCTCTCACACACACACACAGTCATTCCCTCTCACACACACACACACACCCCCATTCCCTCTCTTACACACAGTCATTCCCTCTCTCACACACACACACTCATTCCCTCTCACACACACACACACACACTTATTCCCTCACACACACACATACACACCCATTCGCTCTCACACAGAGACACACTCATTCCATCAGACACACAAATGCTCACTCCCTCTCTCACACACACTCATTCCCTCACACACACACACACTCATTCCCCCTCTCACACACACTCATTCCCTCTCACACACACACACACATATTTCCTCTCACACACGTACACACACTCATTCCCACTCACACACACACACACACTCATTCCCTCTCACACACACACACTCATTCCCTCTCTCACACACACACTCATTCCCTCTGACACACACACACTCATTCCCTCCCTCTCACACACACACTCATTCCCTCTCTCTCACACACACACACACACACACACTCATTCCCTTTCACACGCACACACACACTCATTCCTTCTCATACACACACTCAATCCCTCCCTCACACACACATTCTCTCTCACATACACACACACTCATTACCTCTCTCACACACACACACACTCAATCCCTCTCAAATACACACACACTCATTCCATCACACACAAACACACAGTCCCTCTCACACACACACACACACACACAGTCATTCCCTCTCACACACACACACTCAATCCCTCTCACACATACACACACTCATTCCCTCTCACACACACACACACATTCCATCTCACACACACACACACTCATTCCCTCTCACACACACACACACACATTCCATCTCACACACAGACACTCATTCCCTCTGACACACACACTCAGACACACTCATTCCCTCTCACACAAACACACTCATTCACTCTGACACACACACTCACAAACACTCATTCCCTCTCACAAAGACACACTCATTCCCTCTGACACACACACTCACACACACTCAATCCCTCTCACACATACACACACTCATTCCCACTCACACACACACACACTCATTCACTCTCACACACACACACACACTCATTCCCTCTGACACAAACACTCACACACACTCATTCCCTCTCACACACACACACTCACACACACTCATTCCCTCTCACACACACACACACAAACAAATTCATTCCCTCTCACACACACACACACACACACACACACTCATTCCCTCTTACACACACACACTCATTCCCTATCACACACACACACACTCAAACCCTCTCACACACAAACACACACATTCCCTCTCTCACACACACACACTCATTCCCTCTCAAACACACACACCCATTCCCTCTCAAACACACACACTCATTCCCTCTCACACACACATACACACACACACACTCATTCCCTCTCACACGCACACACACTCATTCCCTCTCTCACACACACATTCCCTCTCACACACACACACACACACACACACACACACACACAATCATTCCCTCTCTCACACACACACACACTCAATCCCTCTCACATACACACACACTCATTCCCTCTCACACACACACACACTCATTACCTCTCACATACACACACACTCATTCCCTCTCACACACACACACACTCATTCCCTCTCACATACACACACACTCATTCCCTCTCACACACACACACACACACACACACACAATCATTCCCTCTAACACACACACACACACTCAATCCCTCTCACATACACACACACTCATTCCCTCTCACACACACACACACACACACACATTCCATCTCACACACAGACACTCATTCCCTCTGACA